>BLKM01000454.1:2405182-2664468 GCA_013340265.1 Coptotermes formosanus | reverse complement strand
CCAAAAACAACGCAGTACACAGTCAACAGCACATTCTCACTCAGCTATAAAGTGAAACCTTAGTTCTCCCTGAAGATGACCCAGCAGGATCGAAACATGTAGGAGTGTGTTACGATTGATAATAAAACTCTCTTTGTGCATTTGTTGGTGATTAGTGTTTTTGTATAATATAGTGCACGGCCATGGAACACATTAAATTAACAAAACTGTCAGCATAGTGAATACACTACTGGCTGGATCATCGAACAGGCGGGGTTCGGTAACCGACAGCGGGTCAGTTATCTTGATATATACAGACATATCGGCACAGTCAGCCAGCCATGATATCATGATGCGTAATTTTATAGTCATGACGGTTCCATATGTTTATGGAAGCATTACCAGAATCATGTTTACGTTTCATGCAATTAATTTTATTTTATCATACGTAAAACAGATGCACTGCATGCCCTACAGTTTGTACGCACACAGCCTGAAGATTATACGATTGTGTCGAAACGCGTAGTGTAAGAGATACTGCACTCTGCTACAGCAGTAACGTGTACAGGCCTACAGCTCAAACCAACACATCGACACATATTCTGCACACGTGTTCTAACGTCAATGCCTATACCTTTTCTTTAGAGCGCCTTCATATCAATAATTACTTCAGGATGTGAGACCATTTTTTAAATCGGATATGAAATCATTTCTTCCTGGCATGTTGAAGACACAAGCGTAAACCAAAGTGGGTAATTCCAATGTACACATCTTCATTCACGTTTAATTTACACAACAATTTCAGTACGTCGCTGAACACGGCGCACAGCGTAAGAGAAGCAACAACAGATGTACAGGGAAACATTTTATGACATGAAATATGAATGCATCCAGGAGACCCTTGCACAAAAGGCCAGACGTTGTGCTCAGTATAAAGGTCACACAGCATTTAGGATCCTTATTTCAACGTCATACTTCTTCTCACTCCCCTACATTTATTTTGAACATCAAATGTAGCTTCTTGCTTCCTATGGTTAGCAGCGTACTGGCGCTAGCGTCACTCCCACATTACAAACTCGTGCGTCAGCCACGTGCATGTTATTGATGGTATAAAATAAAATAAGAAACGCAGATTTTTGGTGACCTGTAATGCCATTCATATCCAGCTTCGTCATTACATACCGCGAATCTGGAGATGAATTATGGAGACAGATATGCGATATATGGGTTCTTTTCTCACGCGTTCAGCACAGAACGCATAAAAGTAAAAAATCTTCAGCTTTATGGGTAACAGAGTGTTCAAAGGACAAATGAAATGGCTTCATTTTTCGTCACGAAAGAGAACGGTCAAAACATAAACTACCGGGTGTATCTAAAGCACAGGCATATTACATTACAGCAAGGCCTACACGGGAATGGCACACTATACTACTGAAGTCAGTAATGCAAGGTAAACTTTGCGATTCGTGTCGATTTAGCAATCTGACTACCATACATGTTTCTTCAGAACACTACAAACACGTTAAAAATTTTACTAATTTAGTGAACAACAACGGTCTAACATTTTAGATTTCTAAGGTGGCGTGAGTGTCCGTCTGCTCGCATTTCATTACGGTGATGTGGGTTGTGAGGCCGCGAGGTCCTGTCGATGGAACATGATGCCTCTGTCTTCTGGGTTGAGGTGAGTAGGATCAGGACACATAGGAAAGCTGCACGGAAAGTGGTCACTCAGATCCACGGGAGGCGAAGAGTAGAGCCCACACCGGACCAATAGGAATGGCGGCGAGGATCGAACATTCTCTGGACCAATGCAAAGAGTGGCCTTTAAAGGTCCCACAAGAGTTCCGTCCCGGGGAACATGTTCTTAAGTACAATAAGTTCCGTCCCGGGGAACATGCTCTTAAGTACAATAAGTTCCGTCCCGGGGAACATGTTCTTAAGTACAATAAGTTCCGTCCCGGGGAACATGTTCTTAAGTACAATAAGTTCCGTCCCGGGGAACATGTTCTTAAGTACAATAAGTTCCGTCCCGGGGAACATGTTCTTAAGCACAATATGACGAACCGCGCTATGGTTCCGGCTTCTGAGCACGAACGTGTTTCTCGCTACGGGCTGATCCCTCGTCCAGGGTCCTACCGAGTGTGTGTGTGTGTGTGTGTGTGTGTGTGTGTGTGTGTGTGTGTGTGTGTGTGTGTGTGTGTGTGTGTGTGTGTGTGTGTGTCACTGATTGTCATCAACTGCAACAGTAATCTCTAATCCTACCATGAGAAGGTACAAAGAGCTCAAGACGAAAGAAAGAAAGAAAGAAAGAAAGAAAGAAAGAAAGAAAGAAAGGAAAGAAAAAAGGACAGAAGAAAGAAAGAAAGGAAAGAAGGAAAAAAGGACAGAAAAAGGACAGAAAGAAAGAAAGAAAGAAAAGAAAAAGGACAGAAAGAAAGAAAGAAAGGAAAGAAGGAAAAAAGGACAGAAAGAAAGAAAGAAAGAAAGAAAGAAAGAAAGAAAGAAAGAAAGAAAAGAAAGACAGAAAGAAAGAAAGAATATGAAGAAGTCTATATTTATTAAAAACCAACTGCACTAGTTAACAGATAAATTACTCCGACATGTTTCGCCTATTGATATTAGCTATCTTCAGGGAATACCATCAGCCCTACACAAACGAAGTAGCCTATATGTTATTAAAGTATGCCTATAACGTTAGCGATAGTAAACGGTAAGTGGCACATAATAAAGCGACACATTACCATGTCAATGTGATAGTAACAAATAAAATACGTTAAAATTATACAGGAATTTGTATTAGTGTATCATATTTTGATACTATAATCATATCGCTTTATAACGTACCACTTACCATTTACTACCGACGACGGTATCCTTTAACACCCTATACTTCCTGTGTACCATGATATTCCCTGATGCAGGCTAATATCAACAGCCGAAACATATCGGAGTGATAACCTCATACACGTTAACTAGCGCAATTAGTTGGTTATAAACATAATCTTGCACATTTATTGCACGGAAGATGTATGATATCAAGTATGACAAAGTCTATACAACAATTTTCTTGACGAAGTTAAATTTTCAGTAAAGTGGCAACGTCCCGTATGAGTTTGGTTTCGATCAGTAGTGGGCAATGGTTGGCCTACTGTGTGTGTGTGTGTGTGTGTGTGTGTGTGTGTGTGTGTGTGTGTGTTTGTTTGTGTGTGCCACTAGTTTTAATAATAAAAAGCCCTCAGTTCTGTTCACAAGCAGCGCTTTGCCTTTCGCATGATTCAGAATAAACAGCAAACATTTCCCTAAATAGCAATGATCGATTGTCCTTCGTAATGGAGACGCTGCAGATGACTGTGAGGTACCGTCATTGTGACGAGGAAAATCGTGGTACCGAGTGGTACAGAAGGTGCTGCGGGGAGCATTAAGGTTCAGAATGAAATACGTATAAACGAAACACATACAGCATCTCACAAGAAAGATCTTCAAAATCCGCGTAACGGTTTCGAACAAGGCCTCCCCTTTAGGAATTCAATTGATGTCCTTCCTACACAACACCTATTACAACGACAACGGAAGCTATAAAATATTTGACTTTCTGAATAAATCATTCGTGCTCTTTTATGTTACAACACTTAAAATGAAGCTGCAGGAAAATTAAAAGTGTCGAATGGAAGCAAAGTTGTAAAATAACAGACCTAAACTTCCAAGTGTGCTTGATTAAAATATCCAGGCAGGTTTTTTTTTTCTTTGTAGATGCAGTTCGTACGACAAACTGACACACGGAAAAATGTGAATTCCTCAACAGAAGCAAGTAAAGCACACAATCCGCGAGAAACGTGATTTGATAATAAAGTAACGCATATAGGCTGTGGAACAGTCAAATGAAGACCCTGATGATAATGAGTCGAAAAACGAGGTCCGGAATGGGACTGGTGAAGTGGTTACTCCAGTAATGAGTTCCCCCTGCACCACGGTCCCAGCCGCGAAAGGCGTGAAACTTAATTTTCAGCTACCAGTCAACATTCTGTAATATTTCAAGAATGAAAAAATATTAGACTCCGGAACTATGAAACAGCAGAACTACGAAACACTTGAACGGAATTTTAATTACGCAACAATCTGACATCACTCCAACAAGTAAGGAACGAGTATGAACATAGCCGATTCTGGAGACGGCGAGGTTTAAGATTCCCAGAAGTTTCTACGTGTTCTGTGTTATCTTGGGGAGACAGATGTCATAGGATTACCTAATATCAGAAGAAACGTACTTAAAGTCTAAAAATTCAAAATTTTAAGTAAGTGTGTGTTCATAAAACGGGCATTAAAGACTACTCTGTAATACACAGGGATCAACAGAAATTTTGTGTCACTGGTCTGTTCATACTGCAGTTCATTTAGCAACTCCCGGCGGACGTACACCGACTTCGAATTTAAAGTTAAAATTACTAACAGATTTCGTTTAAAATTAACTTTATATAAAAATATAAGTTCGCTGTTTAGATGCCATGCCTTAAAACGAGCGATCCTGGGCATTGTGCAGCTCACAGCGTACGTTCTGTATCCAAAATATGGTATAATTTTGGGTAGCTCAGAGCACACGTTCCGTATACAAAATATACAATTTCTGCACTTCAGCGACTCAATTAAGATTACAACTGATATATTACGGAAATTCAGGACCATATTACTGTTTGGCTCGAAACACAAAATCCCAAACAACGAGCCACCATAGCAGACCTCTTCATTCGCGTTTTACCGGCGCACGGACACGGAGCCCTTTTCCCGAATGACATAAACAGCGGAGAGAAGATGACGGCGAATTACAAACCATAAAGTACAGTCACACTGTAACGGGAAACCTGTTCCTATACAGACAGCTAACGAGGATGCGACTTTTGTTCAAAATCAGTACCGTTAACACGCAGAAAATCTCAACGTCACAATTCTATTAAGCACACGCCTTCTGAAATGCTACACTGCACTGTTGCGTAAAGTTTCGCATAAACAAGGGCGGGTTATTTGTTATCCGACAGAACAATTTGCGCAGTGCCCTACACATCACTGATTTGAATTAGTGTGTCGGCTAACATAAAGCCAGATTAAATTTGAACGGAAACTCCTGCGGTCCTCGACATACTTATTGAATGAAAGCACAAAACACGCCGACGAAACAATATCTGTGCAAGTGCAAAAATGTATCCTTCTTCACACGTTCGGGAACGACAGCTACATTTACAAAAACACATTAAGCGCGACAGAACAGCAAAATGTGCTACGCCGTTCCAGTGCGTGAAGGGACGCTATAAACTTTCGCCGACACAAGTGAATGCTGCCCTGCTGGCTCAGGCATACCTTCCACAGCCGCCTGCAGCCACCATCTGATGAGACACTATGGGACACTGAACGTCACAGAGGCCCTGAAAATTAAGTTTTGTTGCGGCATCACTTCCTTTAAGACAAGTTCTGAGATAAACTGAAATAAATAAAATGGAGACGGGGATAACATTTGGTGCGTTAACGATAAAATAAATCATTCAAAGCAATTGGGCATGTGGACGTCGCGGGGTAACATTATGAACATGGCTACCACAAAGACTGCCTTCTTCTGGGATGTGGCGCTGTGTAGCTTGGTAAGCGAAAACAAGCGTTTCGGAAGCCCATACTGCCTCCAACTTCACGGAATGGGAGTTGCAGCAGCCTACAGGATCACACGCGTGACAAACACCACAGCCTATACTGTAAAACGAATTACGTAATCCTACGAAGTGCACTTTCCACACTTGCTTCACACCCGAAGAAAGGCACGAACAAACCAAAACAGAAACTTATGATTATTAGCATTCCTCGACTACTCTCTGCAATAATCCAAACAGTTTCAATCTTTTAAAGCCTAGCGGTAACTTTACATACGACCAGGTTTAACATGAAAAAAATTCTATGTGGTGCCCACACTGCGTTTATGTGTTTTGTACGGATCTCAGAACAAACAGCAACTTTTGCCTTACAAAACATTAAGAAATTGCTTTTTATAACCGAAGTGGAGAGTGTTTACAGCGCGGTACGCGCTGAGTCGTTATATAAAACAGATACGCTTCGTCTTTAAAGGGTTAACACACGGTGTCCGCACCATGCCAGGCAGAACAGGCACAAGCAACAAGGGCTCGTACAGGGATAAGAGACCAGCCGTTTCCGGCGCCTTAACATACTTTGTTGTTCCATTTCCGCGGCCTTTGAGCAGAAACTTAAACTCCGTTCAAGTTGCGTTGAGCAGCGCCTCTCTTTCACATTGGTTCAGCGCACGGTCCGTGGCGTGTCCTGTTAACGTTCGCCCGCCACACACAAGCCCTTTGTTCCGGATCAGCAGGGCACACCATCCCGTTTAGAGTTACAGGATGGCCACAGAGAGACTGAGGGTATACTTAATAAGGCTCCGTGGTTCTCAAATGGTGAGACGTGTACCAATACGGAGACTCGAAGGTCGGCATGGAGGAACGTGAGGTCTCCAAAATAAGAATACGTATAATTAACAATTAATACAACATTGGGATACACACACACACACAGTAGAACTTGATTATAACGTCAAGAAGGGGACCGAATATTTCTTGTCGTTATAAACGAGTGTCTTTCAAACCGAGGAGTATACTGTTCTGGTTAACTGCGAGGAATTAATCAGTAGCACGGAAGATGTGGCGCTATATACGAGGCGTCGCTTAAACCGATGCCGTTATAACCGGGTTAGACTGTAACTGTAAAACTACACAAATCAAAAGCGCAGCAGCTTGCTCTGTTATGGTAAGACTAGTTTCATGATAACATGAACCACGGGGCAATAGATTGAAAACAAGTGAGTGTCACTGTTTAGAGGATTCGTTGTGTCTGGCAGTGATTCTGAACTGCAACTACGTAATCCATAAAAGTTTGAAAGATAAAGGGGAAACGTACAGATTATAAAGTGCCTCAGCGTGTGATTTTGTCACATCCCTTAACTGCATCATTCATGTTAAAAAATTCGACAACTTTCTTCTCAAGCATTCTAAATCTACATTAATAAACTAATTTCCCGTCCTACCGAAGAGACTGAACACAAAATAGGTGCTTTTCTAGTATGGCATTAGGCAAGCTGGCGAGCTGCCCTGATGGCTACAACAGCCCGAGCGGTTGGCCGCCTTGAAAATCGCTTTACAGAGACTTCCACGTACTTGGACAGGAAGGTTTACGCCATCATAAAAACGACACATGGCAACACCGGAGAAGCGTTACAGCGTGCGTTATAAATAAACACATATGAAACCAATTCGACACTCTTATATTAAATATTTGACCCTTCTCACACTTCTGTAGTGGAACTGCCAAATATAGCGGTGCCTCATTAGAATTCAGCCAATCTTCTTTGCGGCTCAACAGGTAGGTCTAATACAGAACACAGTACGGATATTCGAAACACTTTTGTCCTGGACTAGTCATGTGTTACAAACGTCATTCATTCGGTTACAATGGCGAACTTAATGTCAGAGGTTATTCGTACACAGTCAGGAATTTATATCTGTATGCAATAGGCATTGCGTCCTTTTGGACTGTTCGTGCATCTCGGAGTTTAAACTATACAATTTGTACAGGTTACGATAATGCCATCTGCATATTCACCAGCCACCACACCAACACACACTGTACACAAAACCTGTTAACATACATGATTACAAGGCCCTAGACTAAGGGGCTCACAAACCGGGCTTTCTCCTTTCCGTTATTACAGACTGGGAAGAAAAAGTACGTACAGCGTTGAGGTGTCCTCTAATTACAAAAGGCTCTTGCGATATTTCGTGAAAAACGTTCAACTCTTTGAAACGTTTATATTGTAAACACACCACATAACACACCACGAAGCCTGCTTTCCTACTGGTTCGGCAGGAAACGGGCTATGGGAGGCAATCAGAGGCCATACTGAATAAAATGCATCAATTTTGTACGAATTATAAAGACTGTTGCTGAATTCCGGAGTAGAAAAATATGAGTGGTCTCTCAGACGACCTTTCGTCACATCTCGATGTTTTAACCTACCTACACGGTTTATAGGCTACTGTTATATCTTACAGAGCGAAAAAAACAAAACTGCCGGAACAAAATAGAAGAAGTACTAGAAACGACCAAAATACTAGGCAAATATAGGTCAGCAGTTTGAAATAAAAATTGAAGAAGTGTGTGAAACTGCAAAAACTCTAGGACAACATGGGTCAATGATTTAAAATAAAATAAAACAAATGTGTGAAACAATCAAAATAATTGAAAATACAAATAAATAATTTAGAATAAAAATAGAAGGGCGGAAAACGACGGAACAGTTGCATAATACAGGTCAATATTTTCAAATAAAATTATAAGAAGTGGGTGGAAGAATCAATATTCCCAGTAAACACGGCTCAGCAATTTACAGCAAAAACAGAAGGGTGCGAAATGATCAGAATACTCGGCAAGTATACGTCTTAACAGAAAATAAAAAAGATGAGAATTCAAAGACGGCGGGAGGTGTAATGAACATGGTCGAAGAAAACTGTTACTGCCATACAATAAACTCTTCTCCTCAACGTCCGCTTCCCTGTATCAGTACCACAATGGTGCTCATTTGGTGGACAAGGCAGAGATGTCACCACATTACTCGTAATGGAATTAACGCGTACACACCCAAAGTGGGAAGATCTAAAAGACATAAAATTCGTGACAATTTTAACGCGTGAAATTCTTCGAAATTTATTAGGATTCGAGAAGGGCATGATGTAATTTTTTTTCAGCTGCGCGGACTTGCTGCTGCTCTGAACAGAAAATGTTTACACGACCTGACGACTGCGCGGCACTTTAAAAGTCTTTTGTAATATGCGTATTAAGAATATTTACAATGAAAATTGAAAAAAATTCCAGCTGTGTGGCAACAATTCAGTGTGCGCGGGAGCATTTCAGTTTCTGCGCGGCAGCGCACCCGCGCAGCTTAGAGGGAACACTGGATGTAACCAAAAGCATATAAGCTTATATGATACAATATCAACAGTGCGTCTACTAAAGCCCAAGGGACTTGCATATTTGTAGCAGATACGTCATCAATTAACATTGTGGGGTACTGTATTATTATGCCAGTAGCGTCATCAATCAGCAGTAGTACATCAATATCTCAACAGATGTCACACGTAAGACACAGCAGGTCATAAATAACGCACGCGATTCAAAGCCGAGTCGAGTACTGCTGCTCCAACAGCCAACAACAAGCTTCTGTTCAAACCAAGCCCCATAATGACAGGATCCGGCAACCTGCCTGTATTATTTACTTTCTATCCCTTCCACAAACAGCAGCGGAACCCCCCAACAGACGTCTCACGAACAAGTCAGGAATATGTAAATATCCAGTTCACATTCTATTAAGTCGGAGAAAAGTGTGCCAGACACTACTGGTCGTGACACTATGTTCTGTACACGGTAACAAGGTTGGAAACATAAGGCTACATCCTGAACTATACTGTTTCTTTTTAACACTGCTAACTCCGTGCATTGTCGTGATACTAATTTCTATATTATAAACAACTAAATGCACCGTTTCACTGTTTCAACTGATTTTCACTTAACTCCGACACGTTTCGACGCTTCATTACGTCATCTTCTGGGAGTGCACCAACGTTTTTCCCGCTGATAGGCTCGTTGTGCTATCTTCGTTTGCAGCGTTGTTCTTTTTTCTTGAGACTTGTAGTAAACGGTCAGGTGGCTAAAACACTAAAACTTAGCACACTAGTACACTTAGCACAGAACCCAACACTACGGCGAAGAGTATTAATTACTTGAACATGCCTATTTTAATCAAGTTGTAGAAAACTAAGTTTTAGTGTATTCAGTTTCAGTGTTTTAGACATCTGACCGTTTACTACAAGTCTCATGAAAAAAAGAGCAACGCTGCAAACAAAGATAGCACAACGAGCCTATCAGAAGAAAAGACATCGGTGTACTCCCTGAAGATGACGCGGTGAAGCGTCGAAACATATCGAGTTAAGTGAAAATCAGTTGAAACAACGAAATAGTGCATTTAGTTGGTTATCATATAGCAATTAGTATAACGTTTCTGATACCTGAAAAGGACAACACTGGTACAGCTTCCATCGTGAACAATGTCATTATCACTGATGCCATTTAACATACGACTGAATACTATACTAAAAATGGTTCTACGCAGCACTTCGTGTGACGAAACACGATAAATACATATGAAGCCATTTATGGTCAACTTTTAGAGCTGACACTGTGTATATTACTCACGCAATTTGAACGACAACAGTCCTATTAAACCGCTGACAAATTAAATTCAAAAAAACGCAATTTAAAAAAGTTTCGGTCCCATGTCACACAACATTAATTTAAAAGGACCAACACGTGACTAGTGATTAAGGAATGCTGTTGGAATGTTCGTTCGTAGTCCTTCCCTCTTCTACCTACTCGCAGTAGGTGTAGAGGTTGTCTATTTTCACTTGATCACACTCAAACACACACCACAGTCGATAGGACTCCTCTGGACGAGGGATCGGCCCGTCGCAGAGACCTCTACCTGACAACACAAACACTGTATAACACAAACATCCATGCCCGCGGTGGGATTCGAACCCACGATCCCAGCAAGCGATCGGCCACAGACCTACGCCTTAGAACGCGCGGCCACTGGGATCGGCGCTGTTGTAATGTACCTGGTAAAATTCTTCGGATCCACAACGTGGACTACATAAATGACAAGGTCTTTTATAAGGTTCGTTGTGAGTGTCCAGACCGGGGGGGGGGGGGGGGGGGGGGCCCCCGCCGCCCCCCCCCCCCCCCCCCCCACCGCCTACGCCACTCCAGATACACAGCGCCAACTTCAGTCGTCCGACATGGTCAACGCTTTCAATTGCAGTGGATATGAGGCGTTAAGTGCCTCAGACGTGCGAGACGTGAAACGAACCAGAACTACCACAAACATGAAGAATAAATTTAGCGTCCGAGCTCACAAAGAAATAAATACCTCGAATCCGATAACACGGGCTAACGAGGTCAAATCTGATAAAATCTGGAGACAAATTTAGTCGCGTCGAAAAAACTACGAAAAGTGACTCTTGACTTCTTCATGTCAGCCTATTCTACCCGCTGTCCGAGCGCACGGAACTCGGCTGCCACTGGACGGATATTCATGAAATTTTACATCTGACTATTTTTGGAAAATCTGTCTAGAAATTCAAGTTTCATCAAAATATGACACGAATAACAGGTACTGTACATGAAGACCTATGTACATTTGTGACAATATATCACTCAGTTCTTCCTAGAATGAGATATGTTTCAGACAAAAGGTGTAGAGAAAATCAAAACACAAACTTTATCTTCAATAACTGCTTTCCGAAAACCGTGCCCTTTATGAGATAATGTGGAAAATATGGTACAGCCAGACAGGCCACAGATGACAATATAATACGGCGCATGCGTTTGCATGCTGGACAAGCATACAGACACACACTCCTAATATGTAATACTTACGGCTTTTCCACAGCAACAATGGTTACGCGAAAGCGCCTCGATGTTAAGATTACACGTACGTTGCCTAGCTTGTTGGTAATGTATGAGGATAACTACTGTGCCTTCAATATTAACGTAATATAGCGCATATTTTCACTCTTCTGCTTTTAGCTTTGTTCTTTTAAAGATGTGTGTCAACTATAACGCAAACATATTTAACCATTTAAGGCACCGTGGCTACTGTATGTGCCACCTGAATTAACGTAAACTGTGCAGTGTTCCCACACAACGCATTATGCGCCGTATGATATAATGCTCAAAATAAACAGAAACTGTTTACAGCACTGTCCGGTCGATATTTGTACTTACTTTACCTCTTAACATTTTACCTTTTACCTAGACACCAGAACTCAGAATTTGTAAATATACTGCTAAGCTGTCTGTCATATAGGGTAGTAAAATCTCGGACGATCGCCGCGTAACGGTTCAGGTATACTGGTAAACTGAAGTTTCTCTCGCGATAAAGCAGACAGAGAGTACTCCAAAAAGTTGGTTTTTATATCAACCATGTTGTGATCGCCCGTAAAGTTTTCAGTCACCCATTCACGTTCTACAGAATAAATTAATGTTTCTTATTAGGATCAGCGAGATAAAGAGTTACTGTGGTAATACTCGGTGGACGCATATTTACTACACTGAGGAAACGGAAAGAAGCTGCGCAGACCGACCGCCACAACTCGCTCGAGTAGTTACACTTTCCTATCCCGGCTTCTAGCCATTCTGTTCATCCGAACGTGGGCAGGGCAAACGGCAAGACAGCAGCACTAAGCACACGATGGAAGCATCCAGTAAGTTATGCCCACTATTCACGGGACATCTCTCTGAGACCTCGTTCTAGCCTTGCAGACAATTAAAAATTATATAAATCACCAAGTTCATTTTAGCTTAAAATAACTACAGAGTTTAATTACTGTTTAGATACTTTATAGCAAGGAGGATCCAAGATTAAAATTAGAACTTGGTTTAGAACGTCAGTTCTGAGTAGGTAGTTAAGACTTGATTTCTCAGGCTTTAGGACAGAGGAGCACGAAGCACAGGCAGGATAAGCGTCACGGAGCTCTGACAAGTCAGCGAACATCGCGGGAGAGAGAAGATAATTGAATTTTGACAGATATGTTTAACACGGTACCACATGAAGTAGGCTGATATTTACTTCTGGAGAAAGGGGATTACGCTGCCATTTGCCCCTCGCCTTTGGGAAACATAAGAAATCCTCATGAGAATAGCTTCGCTCTTGACTTTAGCCAAATGTCAAGTTAGAAGTGAAGAAGATAAGGACAGATTACATGGTGGTGGGTCGAGCTTATACCATACTTGGGCGGGAGTGAGGCGTAGGTGGGAGAACAGCTCCAGTGAGTAAACTGAATTTCATTTAAGGCTGTCATGGCGGTCACTGCTATACCTGCGACACGCTTGTTTGTATCTGTCTACCAAACTACACGGCGTCAAATAAAATAAAGCAGCAGTCTTCATAGTCACAGCCGTAATAACCTCAAATCCCTCATGAATTACCAGCATTTGAAAAATAAATGGTAAAACACTATTTGGACCCATGAAGGGTGAAGTACATAAAGTATGGGACGCAAACAAGCTGAAATTGTGGCTGGGGCGGGAACACAAGGCATGCACACAGAATTTTAGTGATATACATATTCAGACGATAAGTGGGATATGCGAGGATAATATTGAAGTAATCTCACGGAAACAAGCTATGTATTTTATGTGGTGGTCAGGACTGACTCGGAATGGTGGCTAGTGGCTGAGGTTGATATCAATATTTTGAACATAACGGTTCTGCTACAGCAGGACAAGCACTAGTTACCTTTCGATAAATACACGACACACCGAAAAATGTTCGAAATAAAGGGCACAGATCGCAATGATACACAAAAGTGGTTGCATGGTTTCCTTTAACGCGAGAGGTTTTCGACAAATGTCAGCTGCTTTCAGGTCCAAGAGAATTTTCAGGGTCTTAAAACAATTCACCCCCGCTGCCCTTTCAGTACAATGAGAATTACAATATATTTACTATAACACAACCATCTATTTATCATGCAAAATCAGTTTTTTTTCGCAGGTCGCCGAAATTTTTTACTGACTAGGCTAAGAAATGTGTATTGCGAGTAAGTTCTGTCGCTTTGTTACTGCTTTGGCTTCCGGTTTGTGTGGATTTATGCTAGTTACCTCGGTATACGATTCACTTTATGTTTGTTCTATGTGAAATTTAAGCTCTATTCTTGCTTTCTATTTTGATCTTGCACGATAAATAAACTGTTGTGTTTAGACTGAACATACTGTACTTCTGACTGACTGTCCAAAGGTTTGAGCTCCGCCAACACCTGGGGTGAGACATGACCTTACCTTCCAGGGTCCAGTTTGGGCTACTCATTCAAGATCAATTCATGTTCGACAAAAGAATGCCACGTAATATTAGAGGTTCTCATTGTGGTCACTAAGAGGAGTATCTCTCTATGGGAGGTGACGCTGTGGAATTCGTTAGGAACTTAGTAATGATTCGGAGTGATGTTTATCAAACACACTGCCGGCAAGTCTAAACACGAAGGCACTACTTTCCTCCCAAAAGTTGGCAAGAAATTCCTACTATACCACACAACGTCACGCCTAAGAATACTGTAATTTTTATTGAAGAGTCATACGCTTTTTCAAGACACTGTATCGAGTTAGTGTTATTTATCGCACAGTAACACGGCACGGACTTGATAATGTTGGATGGATCTTAATGAACTGGTTGGGGGGGGGGGGCGCTATTTCCATGGCCCATTTCTTAGATACAATCCCAGCACTGACCTGCAGAAACTGAGGAAATGTATGTAGAAAGTGTCACTCAGATCAGTCCGTACCTCAGCCAAGTTTCGACCCCAGCACCTCCAAAGCACAAATTATTAACGTAGCGCTGCAGCCAGTTTGCACGTCTTAAACACATTTGCTGCAGAGACACTGTCATAATAGGATGTATATGAAATTCAAATCACTCACGCCTTTCCCGTTAGCGAAATCCTGCGGTACCAACAAAGTTAGATGCATGCCTTTTAAATCCATTATCACGCCCAGGGAAAAACTGCAAGTTATAATGGAGTCTTCAGGTGTAACCGAAAGGGGATAAACGCAAAACTGAAACCATTAAATATTCAGTCAAGTACAGTTTCATTTTCTTTTCGTCACGTACTTTTATTTTACAGAAAAAAAAAAATCAGTCCTGGTGTAGATAGATGCGCATTTTCCGATCAAGCCATTGTCATAACTTTTACGTAAGTAAATATTCAAAGAAAGTTTTTGCATATAAATTATGTCTGGAAATATCACTTTAGAAATAAAGAGGCAGTAAGTAGAGTCTAAGGAGATACGTTGTGAAATACCAGAGGCAACAGGAATATATAAGCTACAGCATACACAAAATTGATTTTGCCTGGAGCCGTGTAACAGAAAGTCTCCTTGTTCACACCACTACGCATGTCCCTGTGAGACTCTATACAAACAGCTCGGAGTGAGAGTACATAGACTTCGTGTCTCAAGTACTAAAACTGCTTATTAGAACAAGTAAACACATAAACACGCGGCAACATTTCTTGCAAAGAAATGAATGTAAAGAACATGCAAGATCACTCCTCTTTTCCGCCGGGATATAGCTCTTATCCTTGTATCGCCTACGTCAGAGGCTACAGGAAACCTTGAAGAAGGAAAACACCCCAATGAATTTAAGTTTACGCATGTAAATGAAAAAACACTTGCAATCCACATTCGAGTCACGCCCAAAAATTACACCGCAACACCTCCACATTGCTTTAAACGCCGCGGCTACCTTTCATATTATAAACACTGCACAGCGAACTTAAGCAAGTCTGCGGGCTGTCTGTCTGCTCTGCAGCAGCAGACACAAAGCTAACATACTTCATCTTCTACCTGTTACGGTGTGTAACCACTTACATACATAACCTCAACTCAAGTAATAACAATGCCACAGTGATAACAACCTGACCTTCGAAAACCTAATCGCCAAAAAACGTTCGGAAGTCTCCATCAATAAAAGCATGAAAGTATAATATTTATATAAGAATCACGAGAAGTATAGTCAATATACTGGAATTAATACAAGTACGAACCTGCACACACCGGAACAACTCTTTACCAACCGCTACACCGGAACAAGATCACCCATACCACGAAGATCGCCTGTTCTAAAATTTTATGTTCAATTTTATTTTACTCTAAACTTTAACTATCCGTAAAAATTGAGATCTCAATTACTAATAACTTTACCTTTTACATTTTCTATATGAAACGCCTGACGACGACTGTAAAAAGCAGTCGAAACACGCAGCCTGAATTACAATAAAAAGGACAACTATATAAGTTGTGGTGCCGGTATCTCAATTACTGAACATTGTCCAATATCACAACGGTATGCCTGGCATAAACTTCTACTCAATCAATAAATTCCTCTATGAAATCAATGCACGCAATAAAAGGTCTTCCTTCAATCCTATCTCAGGCCAGCTAAATCCAGTTTGCACCTTCACAACGGTGTTATTCAATAATTGTCCCAGGCTGGACGCCCAGATCGCTCTGTCTTAAGGGGTTTACATCACAAGTCTGTAAACATTTGTTATTTTCTATGAGAACATCGGATTCACAGTGTAATGCGAAATTAGTTATGTTCTTAAAATACGACGCGATACCCGGGATAGCTCAGTTTACAAAATGACTGGCTAACGGCTACGCTACCGGCCTTTAATTCTCAGTCATCTGCTCTAAAACAGTGGTTCCAACCTCAGGCAGCGACCCAAAGCAGGGTCCGGGGGGAGGGGTGGGGGGAGGGGTGGGGGGGAGGGGTCTGATGTAGGGTCGCGGCACGGTCTTATGGAGAACTCGATAATTATGAAAAAAATAAAAATGTATATCTAAATTCAAACAGAACGGCCGAGAAAATGTAATTACTGAATCTGTATGTATTAACTTCTATGTTGTCCGTACCATGCACGTAATGTCACTAAAACTATATACACTCACACCAACTCGTACACACGTTACAAATACAGGATCTTTTTTTTTTAGTGGTGAAGGGCCCCGCAGCAGACGCTACGGACGCACCGCAGCCTTGAGGCTTCTTGTGCAACCCTGTGATGAAGATGATGATTATTTTTATCCTTTTGCTAGTAATGCAGCACCGGTGGAATGAAATTGACAGGGGAAAACCGAAGTACTCGGGGAAAAACCTGTCCCACTGCCACTTTGTCCACCACAAATCCCACATGGACTGATCCGGGATCGAACCCGGGCCTCCGCGGTGGGAGGCCAGCGGCTAACCGCCTGAGCCATGGCACGGCCAATACAAGGATCTTAGCAAAAGACATCGGTTAGAACACGACAGTTTCGCTGCTCTGAGGCACCATCATCAGGGGAAAAACATAAAAGCACCGAGTGACAACTTTAACTTTAAATATACTGGAGCAATTACATTTTAAATGACTAATACAAACACGCTGTTATTGTACAGTACAACGTAGCTGTACCTAAAGTCACAGTACTTCTGATGTTCATTCGTCGTTGCAGTAATATTAAGACGGGGAGTCAATTCAATGTCATTCAGTATTTTTTGTATTAAGTGGTAATGTTATGCTGTGTTCAAGAAAAGGCATTAGTCTTAGTTAACGTACAGTAAACATCACTGACTATTGCCATTTCCATGGTAGGGTCGACGGTCATATATCATTTGCTACTTTAGCTTCACACACATAAAAGTTTCGGAATCGATGAGCCAAAAACTATCGACGTATCTCCTTCAGCGCGTACCTGAACATGGACTTGCATTCAACTCTGATGATGTTAGGAATTCGTGAATTACCTATAATTCCCGAAGTATCCATGGCATAGTGCTGCATGTCATCCTGCATTTCGCGAAACTGTGCCAAGATTATGGGCCACCGCAAAAAGTACGAGTGAATAAATACAATAGAGTCACTTGACTATCTAAAATAGGTTCCAGTGATTACTGTTTGTGCCACGTGCTTTAACATTAAAAAACTATGCATCTTGCTCACAGGTTAAGGTTACGTGTTTCGTATAACTACCAAAAGAAACACGTTTTTTTTCTAAACAGCATTAAATGGTTGATTTTTTAATCGCTGTGCATTTACTGTGAGGTAGGTGTCGTACAATTAGTGAACGAAAGGGTGAAGTTGCACTCATCTCTGTATCACTTTTCCGAAGGCTTATACGATCACACTGAATTAATTATTGAAGTTACAACTCACCGCAGAGTCTGCAGGTACTAACATCTTTCAAACAGAACACAGAGGACTGTCTTAGTCATTGAATGCAGTACAGTGTATCACTCCTGTCTCGCACTCAGGAAGTGGGGAACTGATCTAAGATTTTTTTATCAGTTTTCGCCATCGAAAGCTAGAATGTCAATTTAAAATACATCAAGAATGCTTTCTACGAAACAAATTTCAATAATTCATCTATCCCACAAAGAAGTTATTCCAAACTGTTTCGAAATCACCTAATTTATAATACCTTCGCCATACAAAGGAAATTTGACTTGTGTTTACTGCATTCAGACGTTGGTAGCCAGCAATCAGACTGTCCTGGAATGGCTGCCTCGGTCCCTGGGGAAATATGCGAGCACAATGCCCTAACATGAACCACATTCGCTTCTTCTGCCACATTTCGTGGATCTTCACTTGGTCTTTCTAACAAGTAAAATCGGTTCCATTTATCTCATAGGAAAAGAAGCAAGAACAGAAACGGGACACCAGATGTCGCCGAGAATTAAGGTATCGAAAGGTACCACGCCTTAGTCTGCACAAGACACAGGCTATCCTATGTCGCTAGCTATCCTCAGATATTCCACGAAAAATCCGAAACAGCAAATTGAAATAATCCAATTATATGGGCCCTCCCGTCCTTTAAAATTCACCGTGCATCAGCCTAATGGTTTCTACGTCTCGTATGACGTGACACTCCATAATATCGCCACTTAACCACGTAACTTTGACAGAGTTATTTATAATTACAAGTAGTTAACTATTACCACAAAACGACGACTACCAATTAAAACACATGCACTGTATTAATTCCACCAAAAACAGATCTGTTACCAGTAATTGTACACTACCTTCTTTTGCCTGTGAGTTGTAAGCGAAATCTGAAAGAAAGCATTTCTGCATTACAAAGTTTGTGTATGAAGTCACAGTGTGCAACCCACTACTGATTATCGAGAAACTTCACAGACGCATTCGCCTGACTGGAATTGCTTGCTGGGGCATTGCTACCAGCTAACGTTCCTCCACTACCTACCCGACAATCTGCACCGCAAGCCACGCAACAAACAATACTTACAGTTGGCAACAGTGATCTATGCAACGTCACTACAATCCAACTACTGCAACTACTGAGGTGGCGCACCTGCTCGAAGCGCTCCTGCGTATCCAGGATCTCGAGGAACAGGTTCACCTTTTCGTCCAAGGATCTGAATCCGTTCCGAGGCTGCTGCAGCAACAGCTGCTGCAAGGCCTGCGCCGTTGAGGCCACTGTCTTGCTGGGAGTGGTCGTCGGGGTGTTGGACTTACTGTTAGGGTTATGCAGGTGTGTGCAGCCAAGAAAGATGGGATTGCCGTTGGGCGAGAACCCACAACTTAATGGCCTGACGGGAAGGAAAGGAAGGCCATGGAACGTCGGACTAGGCCTTGGCGTCTGCAGACCCAGAGCCACCTGCGCCGATGTAGATGGGAGGGACAGGCGCCGGGCAGCAGTGTTGTGGGTAACTTGCGAGGAGTTGAGGATCTGGTAGTCGCTTGTTGCTGGGGGTAAGGACCGGTAGCCGGAGTCTGAAGGACTTAGTGTAACTGCAACAGAAGTTGGTGTTGCCGAAGTTGTCGCGACACGCCGCTGCGGGCCGCTGGAGGAAGACCATGTGTGAGAACTGCCCGTAGTAATCACGGGAACATTAGAAGACGCTGTTATTGCGGTGTGCGGGAGGGTGGCAGAGGACGTGGCTGTAACCAGCATACTGTGTGGACGACAAGGGGTGGGTTGCTGTATGGGGCCGACTGGTTTCGCGGTTGGGGAGGATGTGGCACAGGGAAGGATCGGAACTGATGTCGAACTAGGGATGACCGCTCTCCGAGGCCCCTGCTGTTGGGGGCTACTTCCTGTCCTCGTGGTGGGTCCAGATGGTGCTGGTGGTGTGATCGCGACAGAAGTAGTGATGCTGTGTGGTCGGCGCGGGATTGGCTGATGAAGAATGCCGTAGGAAGACAATGCCATGGGTCCATCATGAGGCCGAGCGGAAAGAGGGCCTGATGCTTTGGAAGATACGGGACTGGAAGCAATGCTATGAGGTCGCCGTGGGCCCGTCTGCACACTGCCACTGTCGGAGGACGCCCATGGAGAATAGGGAGCCAAACCAGCGCCTGGGGCAGTAGGAGTGGCTGCCACGCTATGTGGACGCCGTGGGGCAAGGCCGATGCCGCTAGGAGAGGAGCGCAATTGAGATGAGGTGCTAAGAACAATGGGGTCGGGTTTGGTGTAAAACGGGAAGGGAGATGCTGTACTGATGGGGGTAGTAGGATTGGAGTTCGCCACACGTCTGGGAATGGTCTGCACAGGCCCGTTGCTGCTACTGGTGGGACGCCACGCAGCGGCTTGTGACCAACTGTTGGAGTCAGAAGTTCCAGCTGTCCGGCTGAGGTTATGTTGCAGATGGCGGTCATTGAGACTGAGGCGTCCACTCACGTTACGATAGAAAGGACTCGGACCGATTAAGAGAGTAGTGGGTGGTTTCTGTTGTTTGTCACTCGAAGGGAGAGCAGCAGTTACAGCAGTGTTAATAGTAGAAGCAGAAGTGATTTTACTAGCAGGCGCTTGCTCATCCATTGAGCTGTACACTTCACTAAACAGTTACGGTGGGGTGCCGCAAAGGATAGAACTCCAGAACAACACCTCCACCTGCTGCATTAAGCAGTTACAAGTACATGTCGCGTATCCCAAAAGGCGCCACACCCCTGCATGCGTCCATTACATTCCGCGAGTAGTAAACATTACATGTTGCCACAGAATTAAAGCAGCGACTGAGCACATAATGGATTTACCACGCTTCATCGTTATTGGCACAAAATAAAAATAGCAGTATACAGTCTTAGTACGACACTCGAAACACGATACTGAAAACTCGCACAAGTGACACGAAATTCGTCGGTTTGTTCGCTGAAACCGAAAAAGTTTCCGAAACAGAAGGGGGAGGGGAAGCAGCCGTTTGCATGTGTGCGCTGGCAGAGCGGCGTGCGAGGCCGAACTGGAGGCAGAACTACTGGCCGACCGGCAACACGCAGTACTCTGCGCGCCTTGCGCGGGCCACAGGCGCAGTTGGACCACGCATGTACAGCACTAACTCACTGAGCGCTCTTGAACAGGCAAATACGGATTAACGGCATGCAGACAGTTCTTTGCGATAAGCCGTTCACATGAAATGTGCTCTGAAACGGGCCGAAACGAAGTGAGAGTTCAGGTTCCTATGGTTGTAACAAGATTTAAGTCTTTAATGATGACACTTCTACCGTTCTCCCATGAAGATGGAAGCAGCAAGTTCTCTTAACAGTTCCACCCATTTACCAAACCAAACGGCGTCATATCCCATATGACCGTAATTTCGGGCCAA
Organism: Coptotermes formosanus; assembly: GCA_013340265.1. Classification (NCBI taxonomy): domain Eukaryota; kingdom Metazoa; phylum Arthropoda; class Insecta; order Blattodea; family Rhinotermitidae; genus Coptotermes; species Coptotermes formosanus. The sequence continues at coordinate 2,643,239 of BLKM01000454.1, read as the reverse complement.
AATCAAATTCGCAAACTTGTAACGCAAGGCCAACAACCAAATATCGTTCGTATAATGGAAAAAATCAGCAACTGGCTTTTGCTTTACAAAATCGCGTTCAGCAGCCCACCGAACCATATTTTTAATAACGTAACGGTTTTCTAATTGCTAATATCTGTGCCTCGCAAACAACGTTTCGGTTTCCATATACATTCAAATACAAATGTTCACACACACACAGTAACACACTTTTTACCGAAAAATTCCTAGAATGTAGCTCTGACATTTTCCTCGAGACGAACGACCCACGGACTTAATTTGAAAGGACATGGCTTGCCATTATATCATAAACGTACAAACGAACGAAATGCAAAGACGCCTTAAGAATCCTCGGAAATATAACATTTATTCAAAGGAAACGCACATTAGACGCAGTTATAAATACTCAAGCGCAGATGCTGCATTAAACGTCCTGCCAGCAGCAACGCAGACACCCTCTGACAGATCTTAACCATGCTAGCAGAAGGCAACTAATCATTATGTCTACAAAAACGGAAACCCTCTCATTGATGCTTCAAACGAATCTGATACACGCTAACAGATCTTTCACTTTGGTCACTGTTCATCGTCGCAGGTACCCACAACGGTCCGGAGAAGGGACCTGTCTCCATCTCCAGGACACAACAGAAAATGTGTCCACCGGAGCAACTTCTGCTTCTTCTTCTCCACCTGAAGACAGAGACATACCCTTTCTCCGCAACGTAGTGGGGGCTTCACACTAGGGATAATGCCCAAACTATCAATCGCGTCTATAACAGTACACAATAGTTAGAACCGCGTCACGGTGAATTAATATACGCTGCCCAGTACAAAGATTTACTACTTACAGGACTGTCAGGCAGTCCGAGAAGCACTGCCTGACTCTTGGAGATGTGACTGCCAGTTTGTTCCGAAACGTCGGCAACTACCAACAAACGCTGCGTAATATCCCAGAAGAGCGAATATCTAATTTACACCGCGGCGGAAGCCTGAAATCACACCCCTTACATAGCGTAGATATTCGTGATTTCGTCGTGTCCTACAAGAGCTACTACGTATAACAAAAGTGGATAAACAGAAGTGTTAAGGATGGAAACCGCACCTGCAGACAGGACTCTATCAAATTCTTCATCCAAATTTAACGGGCATTTCGGTGGTAAATTAGTTCTGATCTTCTGGAGCCAAGAAGCTACTTTGGATCTATAAATACAGAATGTTCTGCACTCCGCGCGTCCGATAAGCATCACGCCAGAACCTTGCGACCCTCAAGTGCACTACAAAGTGGTTGGAAGCTATTTTCGACCTACTTCACTGAGGTGTCTGCAGGCACTGCAGATGCTAGGCACTGTCAGTGGCCACAGCACAGTCAAATTGCTGGCATCATTATAACAAGACAAGAAGATATGCATCGAGTACACTGTGTACTGCTCTGCAGTGTCCAGTACAAGAGTTGCCAACTTTGGCACTTACCGTACTCTTACTTACCGTTTGCTTAAAGAATGTGATAAGCGATTCACGATATACAAAGCCTCCTTATGGACTGAAATGTACGGCATCGATAGTCAATACAGCGGAAAATCCGAATTCACCGGAAACTTTTCGTAAAATATCCAACAGCGAATTTACGAAAATCATCCCAAGAATTTAAGCACCGATCGTAAATCACAGGCAGACAGACAGCCAGACGGTAAGACATGACCTCACACCACGTGTTGCTGTTTTACCTCGTAAAGAATGTCTGTAAACAGGTCTGGCGTCTATAGCATGGACAAGGCAAAATGTAAGCTCCATACAATATTGTTAAACTAAGCAGAATGTGGTGGGCTGGGTAGGTAGCAAACATGGGAGACGACAACAGCTTAAAAACTGTATGAGTAGTGCGTAACGCAATGCCCGCTCTACCAGCAGCTCGCGGACAGCATGTTACCCGCACCACATTGTTACGTTGCCCAGGCGAAAAGGTCTTCTAACCACGGCAGAGCCAAGACATGTGGCCGAAGCAGTTTTAAAAACTTATACCTTGTCTATTTATGGAAAGATACGTTACATTACTAATTAATTTTGTAAAACCCTGTTCAGAACAGCGACATCCCAGCCTAGGTTGTGAATTGCATTGTGTTATAAATTTTTCATATTATTTACTGTACATACATTTTTATTGCACATGATGTACAGACAAATACAAGGTACAATTATACACACAATTATCCGTAAGCTTCTGTGCACTGAACTTCATGTTGCTGCCATGCAGACCAACTTTTGCCATAGTTTACCGCCTCACGCAAAAGGTTGAGTGAGCCTCTTATAAAGCGAGATCCTGAACTTGGACGCAACGAGTCCCTCCGAAACATCAAGGCCTACGTACCAAACCAAATGGCGTTCCATTAGAGAAGAGAATAAGTTCTTAATCCTTTTACGTGGAAAATAAGGTCACAAACACGTGACTGCGACTATGCATGCCTCACTGGTCTCATTTTCTCTGATTGCAGGATCTGATCATTATACTCACAGAAAGAGATAACAACAGTAAGGACGATTCATTGCACATTCATAATCTCAACCGTTTGCAAATCTCATCAAAAGTGTGTATATAGGCCCCCCGCACAGCGACATCAACTAGTTTTCCTTCTCTTTCCACACCGAAAGCTCTTTCAAATAAGTTTCACATGTTAATGACACCTACATTTTTATTATTTTAGGACGATTCGTTTCCAATAATCCGACTAATCAGCCGATTATCTGCGATCACTCATGGAGGCATCGCATGTGACACAGAGAAACACAATTAATGTTCCGCAACTTCTATCACGTTTTGCCATAGCCAACCTAACATAAATCTTTTCGAGAGATGAAAACGCAGAACCGTTAAGTACGAATTCCTTCAAGAACTCAGTTTAAAGTCAAAGAACGTCTAACAGATGTCTTCGCGTATTAAAAGGCCAGAGGCAGGGACTATAATACACATGCATTCAATTTAAAACGAGTCTGACGGCATTACAGTGTGTGACAGTCTGAAAACAGAATCATCACAAAGCAACATGAAAATTTCCGTAATTTCAGGCTTCTGCCGCGATGCTGATGAGATCTGCGCTGTTCCGCGGTATTACGCAGCGTCGAGTGGTAATCCTTTACCGACATTTCGGGACAACGTAACGGTCCCATGTTCAAGGCTCAAGAAGTCCAAGAAGACTTCTTGACCCTTGAAGATGGGACCGATACGTTTTACCGAAACGTCAGTAAAAGATTACCACTCGACGCTGCGTAATACCTCAGACAAGCGCAGACCTCATCTAACCTGAAAGCTAAGCACCCTAACAATGAAGACTTTCATCAAAATTTGAAGCTGTGTACGACATCTGGGTTACTCTCCACGGTGACAAGGGCCAATGACAAAAGCAAGCTTCATCATACGTCGCTTCATGGCCTCACTACCTGTAAAGGTAAAGTTTTCCCTGACCGCGCAGTCACACAGATTAATACATACAGCTCCATTCGTTCTTAACATCAGCACTAGATGGACGTCAGTGATTAAAGAACCCCGTTACCCATGGACCACGAGGCTGGGTGTGTCCCACAATCGGCCTGGACGGTTTTTGGAGAAGAGAAAAATTTCTTACACCCACCAGGATCGAAACCCTCGATCGCCCAGCCCGTAGCCTAGTCGCCATGCCACTCCGACTCCATTCAGTACCTCTAACACGTCTAGCAAAGAAGTTTATAAAGCTGACTCTCAGACATGCGCACTGTTGGTGTGATACATACGGAACGTTGCAAAGTAGGCCTAGCAGTGTGCCACCCAGTTCGCACATCGCACCTGGTGCGGTGCCACGTGCATCCTGTCGCTCTTCAACAGCAATAAGACTTAACAGCCAGGAAAAGGACGTTGGAATTAATCCGGAAATAATCCCTTTCGCATCTTCTGCAGCCAACTCTTCGTTCTTTTTACGTTATCCCTTCAGCACTTCTCCCCCCCCCCCCCCCCGCCTTTTCCCGACTCCATGCTGTGTTATCTCAAACAAGGCCTGGTTGAAGTGATGGCTACCAAACGACTTCTACAACACCCCGGGCTTTCTGCTCTCATTCAATTTGCGCAAAGAAGATAATTATTCGTACTTGCGTACAACTTATGCTCGTGAAAGAGTCAGAAAATTCGCAATTAGCATACGGATGTGTGACGCTACCTGCGGATTGCGAACTGACCAGCCAGTTACGATGGAACTGAACACGCACGTGACGAGGTGTACTGAGAATTTACTGAAAGAACGACCTTGGGAAGGTGAGCTCTGTCGGGATGCCGAAACAAACCAAGACCGTTGAGATTTTTGTAGCTGCCTCCGCCCAGACACAGCTCGACTACCACCCTACATACTAGGTGTCTCACACCTGTACGTCGTTACTCATACGCCAAAATAATATCAATGTTCAAAGAGCGTCTTTAAGTAATGCACGTAAAAGTATTAACAAACACGCAACAAAAGAAACGCGTTTTAATGGCATAACACTCAAAGCATACCAACAATAGATTGGCTTTCATTTCAGCTGAAGTAACAGAAATTCTCCCTTCGGTCCAGTACGAGTAATTATCGTACATTTGGAAGTAAATTTTGGAGTCGGACGGAATGCGCCTCGGGCCAGGCAACATTCTAAAATTTCGATCCGCGCAGACTTCTACTGCATACCGTCAAGTACGTACTGTTTGCTATAGTTATCTACACACATACACAGACAGTAATGTGGTGGGCTTACCTGTGTTTTGCCATACTTAATTACAATACGAATTCTGTAACGTATTAACGTCATGCTAAGACACCCCGTGTATGTATGTGTTTGCGTCCGTGTGTGTTTGTGCGCCCGTGTGTGTTTGTGCGCCCATGTGATTTAACCAAGCAGGTTGGTGTAGTGGTAATTCGTATTCCAGAGGTGCCCTGTTCGAATCTCAGTCGCAATAACTGCTACTGTGACACGCATTTCCGCCGTTTCCTCAGTCCCCAGAAGCAAGTACAGTCTACCTCGGTTATAACGGATCGTTTTTCCATTCCCCCGCCGTTTCCCTGTGCTTTCTCATTGTAACTATCCCGGTTACACCGGTCTCTTATATATCAGATCTTCGGTCACATCGGATTTCTCCGACAGTCCCCAACAGTTGATTTTCCTCCGCTATACCGTTTTTGGCAAAATAGTGGCAATTTCACAAAGGTTACAGTGTGTTAGGGCGCAGGGTGCTTACTCGTCACAGCGACATGAAAACTGCAAATGTAATTTGATACCATTTTGTACCCGGAGACGCCGTGGAGACTTGTAAATTTTGTACTTTGTTTGGCTTTGCTAAGGACAAGGTCAAACCGTTAGCGGTTACAATGGATAGGCTGGGACAGTCTCTATCTGTTTCTGTTGTTCACACACCACACAGAAAGTACAGTAATTGTCATATGCGAGCATCAATAATGGCATTTGGGGCACAGTGCCCTGTCATAAATCAATTACAGCTTGACTTCGGCGCATTTACTTGTAACATTTTAGGTAGCGATTTTGTAAGACTCTTCCTTACCGTACGTACACTGAATTCTTTTTTCGGCAAAGAAGTGATATGCGTCAGTACGGGCCAACCAACCAGGTGCGAATACGTAAAAAGGTAAAGATATCCCATTACAGACCTGGATAGGCTCAGAGGGTTTCAGGAGGTTGAGGCTCCCAGATTTGAAGACAGTCGGCACATGAAGGTGGCAAGCTTGTCAGCACCCAGCACCGGCCACCTTTACTCCCCAGGAAATATTCCTGGTACTGTTTCTGTTAGAGGCTGAGTCGAACCCGGGGCCACAGTGCGGCCGGAAGGATTATGTCAATGAAAAATTCCAATGACACCATCGGGAATCAAACCCGAGGCTTTCCGGTGTGTAACGCAGTGCCTCAACCAACTGCGCCACGCGAATGCGTACAGTATTTAAAAATTCTGGCCTATCCTAGTGGCCGCGCGGTGCAAGGCGTCAGTCTGCCGCCGTTCGCTTGCTGGAATTGTGAGTTCGAACCCCGCCGGGGGCATGGATATCTGTTTCTTGTGAGTGTTGTGTGTTGTCACATAGGAGTCTCTGCGTCGGGCCAATCACTCGTCGAGAGTAGTCCTACAAGAGTGTGGTGCGTCTGATTGTGGCCGTGAAGCCACGGCAATGAGGAGGCCCTGGCCCACGAGGGGCTGTTGCGCCACTGGGGGGGATTTAAAAATTTTGAGAATGTTGTACCATAGAGTAGGTGCGTAAAGGAGGGGAGCATTCAGGCATCTTGGTGCGTGGTGCTTCCGTCTGTTAGATCAAGTGTTCACGGATGTAGTAATGTGTTTTGTGTGTGCAAAATGTGGCTGTTCATGTCCACATGCAATAAAACTGAAAACAAGCGTAACTTAAGTGGTATAAATTTAAATCTTACGTTAAGAAGTAATTTAACCGAACCTCGGATATAACGGACTTCGGTCATAACGGATAGTTTTTGGACTCCCCTTGGGATCCGTTATAACCGAGGTGGATTGTAGTTAGTACCTCGACTAATCCACGGAAGCTTGCTTCCAAATCCTTTCCGATTCATCGCTAATGAACCGTCCTACCACTCTACGTCATAGCGTCTGACATCGAACAATAACATAAAGGAAACAAAATACGGTACAAATAAGTAAATGTAACGGACGACCTGAACCACCAAAGCCAACAAGGAAATACAAATGTTTAAAGGAAGGCGCGGATTGCGAAGTGCCTTCCAAGTGTCCGTATATTTACACAGCCGAAGTTTTGTGGTTTATACACTACAGGTTATGGAACTGAAAACTAGCTACAGATTCCTGGTGCTGCAGTCCCTGCAATGTCATCTAACGGTGTGGGTGAAGGGTGGAGGGGGTTAGATGCTGTCAGTTCTGCAGCAGTGTTAAGACCACAAACAATGCGCGTTTAGCATTATCGCACACAGTTTGACTCCTCTGGGAAATCCCCGGTATTGACTAACTACTCTGTTCTCGGTCAATGTGTCTTGCCTATGGAACTTCAGAACACCACGTATCGCCTGTTCAAGCACTCAAGTTTCCATTACTGTATAAGAATAAAGAGCATTTAAATAGCAACGTCTAAATTACTTTTACACTTACGAGTACTTGCTATGGGAAACTGAGCCATTAAGCAGACAATCGAAAAATCAATCCGCCCAATTGGAGTTAAAAATAAATAAGCAAACAATCGGCGTCAACACGTGACCCTGGACCTACAAAGCAGTCCCAGAAGCTAGTCTGCGCGCGCATGGACAGGGCCTAATTCTATTTGCTGGCTCGACTGGAAAGCTTGCCAGTCAAAGCCAGAAGAGATGCAACGTACTTTAGATGGACACTAATAAAAATGTCCGCAACATTCTTGCACAAACTGCCTATGACGATATCTGTTTTAATTAGCAGAAGAATTGTAGGTGATAAAACAACTGAAGTTGTTCCACCGTAGTTTACACACCCACCAACGGCAAGTGTGCACTACGTAAGATTTGATTTTCAGTTTCCAGTTTACTTCATACTAATATTGTTATTCTGCAACTACTGTATGTTTCTGATGTTGTTTGTTACGTCTGTGTTTATTTGCTCTGTTTGTGTACAGCATACAAACCATCATCACACAGGGTTTTGGTGGGGAAACTTCAAGAAAAAATGCCACTTAGAAAATAGGCGTAGGTAGGTGGACAATGGCAAAATGACGGGAGGAGGTGGAATTAGTCTCGACAGAAGTATGGACAAGTGGCGAGAACTTGCAACACCGCAATGAAGTTTCGGGTGCCAGAAAATGCTGGGATTTTATGGACTATTAGCTCATCAGGAAGACGTCTTTTCTATGGCATTATTACTATTATTATTCGTTATTACCTTTATGCAGGGTAACAGACCATGTTTATAGGGTGTACAGTGTTGCAGGTATCCCCTATTTACAATTTACGCTACAAGTAATGTCACGTCCTACGTTGAGTGCCTTGCACTTTTACATTAGTACTTCCCGCAGTATGTGCACAGTGCCGACTGTCACTGTTTTCTATAGTTTCTTGATATCGTGCTTTCCCGGTATGTTGCCCAGGTATGTCCTGAATAACTTCGAGATGGTTACAGTTACCCCTATTATTAGTGGTATAACATGGTATAACTTTTGTTTTACATTCCGCATGCGCTGTAGTTCTATTGTAAGGTGTTTCTATTTTAGAATCTAATCAGCTTCTTTATTTATCACATTTCGGTCTCCTGAAATTGTAACATCTATTAACAGACATTCTATTTTCGTTATCACATATTACAATGTCCGGATTATTGTTATGTATTGTTCTGTAAGTTTTCACTTGTTGATTCCATAATACGGTTACGGTACCTTCATGACTTGTTTCTACAAAGTCTGGTACGTGCTCATAGCTGTGCTCATTATCTAATTTAACCCCTATTTCCTTGCATATGTTAAAGTGCAGTTTAGCGCATACTCTATCATGTCTCTTTATATTCTGTTCTTTTGCCAGTACTGGGCATGGTGATATCTAGTATGTTCTGCTGTCTCATCAGATTGTTGCGAGAGTCTGAGTTTGCTGTTTTTGACATTTTTGTTGCATGATGTTTTATTATTATTATTATTACTATTATTATTATTATTATTATCATTATCATCATCCGCTAACCTGAAGTATGCTGAATAACAGCATGGGTCATTATGCCCCATAGTGTTTTGCACCACCCGGCTCTCGCCAGTATGCATGTTTATATTCCTCACATGCAGCCGCTCATGCTTTCGGTACCTTAATAGCGTAAGTGGAAAAATGTGGCTTCGAGGAAGATAAGTTTCCCTTTCAAGCTTACCGCACAGTACATCAAACTGAACTCAGAATGGGCTGTAGTATAATCCATCAGTCAGACGCCCTACTCTGTAAAAAAAACAGCTCTACTGACGTAACATATGCGATAAAACAGAACGCGACGCCGGTGTCCTCTAAAGCGTTACTTGTCTGTGTAAGGGGTGACTGCTGCCAGATTTGCAGCTGTTGGTGCTGCTGGGCGAGACATCCTGATTAAAATTATGCGAATTAACAAGCAATTGCCCCGTTACAAAGGCCACTTTATTCGCAGTGCTTCCTAACCACTTCCCGTGACACAACCAGTGACGACTCAAGCATAACCCACACACGCCGTGCTGACACCGGGTACAGATCATTAGTGGAACATGCCCGCTGAAATTGAACGGAAAATAATTTATTTTGCATTTCAGTCCTCTGTATTATTTCCCTATCCTTTATACCTTCCGTAATTTTCCACCATCTTCCTGACTGATCTGTGTTACAATGAACGGCTAAGTTCCCGTTTTATCCTTTAAGTGGCCAGTTTAACGCGCACTTGCCACCTGTGTAAGTATCTGAAAATTATAAAAATGTTTCCATTGAAACGGCTGCAGAACGACAAAGTACAAACCTAACCACAAACGCCATGAAATTATGAACAGTAATGCACAAATTCGAAAAACTGCGGACGGGACAGCCGGCCGAGACGTCTATCCAGAATCCCCCGAATATGAAGCCACATTCATGAATAACTCACTGCGATATATAACACCTGTAAATATGGCCTCCTAGGGTCATAGAGTCAATGTATTATAATTTACGAAACAGATCAGACTAATGAAGAGCGCGCTTCATTAACTGATATCCAAAAATTGCAATTATGGCATATTCATTGGTCAGAGTCCTTACAACCCGTCGGTAAACTGCATTCATCAGTGACGTACGTGTCACAATTCCTGTCCTACGGCAACGCTGTTCCAATTGTCGAAACACATCATCGTCTCGGTGACGTCGTTCAGGATCACATACTACGTATTCCCCTGCGTCAGTACCAGCTCGACCATTACGGGCAACGAGGGGTGACAACAAGTTGCAGTACTCGTCGTGTGTGTATTCCATAATTGTGCCATCACAACTGAGCCGTGCTGTGGCACTGTGTCTCTTGAGCACACCTAACAACTTGTTCCACAGTCGTGACACCACTGGCAAGAAGTGTCACCCAACTGATAGTGATGTGTATCTCGAAAGCCACACATCTCGGGACATAATCTTCCACATTTCCTGCTTTTTTTTTTACAAGTAACCGCAGTGTGAGCACTTGTGTGCGAATTTCGTGCCATCTATATACCCGCTGTGGGAAAAAATGTTATATGTTGAATGTTTAAAGTGGTATGCACAGCAACCGTTCACTGTACTTCAAAAGATTCAGTGTCGTACATGCTAGCTTAATCAGTAACCTTGTCTATAAATGTATCTAACTATCACACCAATTGTACACAACAACACGTGGCAACTATTCACGCGGTTACGTTAACTGGAATATGCGCAAAAGCCACACAGGAACTGCTAATCTTGATTTTAAAAGCATTAAAAGTCTAACTTCCTTGGGAATGTCCATAGCAATTTGAATCTTGCACTCTTGAATATAAGAATCAACTTTACAGCAGAGTTCCTATGTAGGAAAAATAGACCCCAAGTGCTGACTGATGGCAGAGTTGTTCTCACACAACGGCGCACTGTGTCTTCTAAGCATGTCCGTTTGTCATTCTCTCCGACGCCAAGCTTTCTCCTGTAGGATCGGCTCGAGTAACGCCTCTCCATGGCTCACATCTTTGGTGATTGCTCCTGTAAATCTGGCAATCGTATAAACTTATCTATTACCATTCCTCCAGTTACGTCCAAATATAAATCGTATCATTAACATTAAGTAATGTAAATATATACAAGTATTGCTGCCAGCTACAGAAATAACCCCAAAGCACGACATCCTACACAACTCCTTCAAGGCGTTTCATTTCACCCTCCGCCGTACTTCTGCATTTGCCCTCCAGTCGTCTAACCATTCTGTGACAGGAGTGTGGGAAGTGACCAACAACCTATACACATCGCTACAGACAAGCTCTTTGGGCTAGTTAATACAGATCAAAGAGGTTTGGACGGGAATCTAATAGTATGCAGAAAGCTGCAACACACGAGCGCAGTCATCCTCACCATCCAAAGGACTTCTTTCTGTGGCCTCGTTAAAAATACACGAAAACACATGGTTCTGGCAACCTGTACTACTCCGTAAGGTACGCCCTAAACTTTACAGTCGCGCTAGATGTAATGGCGACGCCAGTCCACGGCCCTCGCTTCATACCATTACGCCAACAGGCATGGGCATGGCAGCACTGCGAGCAGTGTGCATGGCGCGATGGCAGAGTGCGTGCGGAAAGCAGATGGGGGGAACCATGGAGGCAAAGCACGTTACTGGTCGGTGAATTGTTCATATGCACTACTAAATGCGAAGCCATGAAAACTTACGGGACGGTGGAGTATACCTCTATGCTGTATCCTCGGCACTGGACGAAATAAATAGTCAGCTTCACGCCCTGGCCAATTTATCGCAGGGAAAAGAAACCCTCGAACCCCTTGGAAAGGTGGCAGAGTGAAATTCAACAGCAGGTGTGGATGCCCATGCCAGGAATCGAACACAGATTCCTCAGTCGTCTAGCCAGTAACCAAGGAACTACAGTGACTGTATGACTCCCGCGCACGATTCGCAAATACTCCGACCAAGACTTACAAATATAATTCTGGTAATGATAAGGACAGACAGCAGGTCGTAACGCAGCGACATCGAAAACGTGGGTTTCATGGGTAACCAGTGTACAGATGGGGCAGAAAAACAATACAAATGGTGCGACAGCGTCTCCACAGGACGCCAACCTGTCACAACGGTGCAATCAGATTACACGATTCATCCTCTTTACACAATTCCAACTGGTTCGCCCTTAGCTATAATTCCGCTCTTCACGACCCATTATCACTGGCCGTTTACACCGCGCTGCCTTCTCTTCTACCCTGACGATGGGGACACTACATTCTTCCGAAACGCTGGTATCTATCTACCTAACTACATGACGTCACATCACAGAAAACAATTTTCATAGTAACCATAGCAAAAACACCAAATTTCAGGAATTACCGTTAGGCCTACCAAACTACCTGACTTATCAACAGATCAATCAATAGTATATGCCTACGATTAAACAACTTCAAATGGGTTACGCAAAATCACAATAAAGGCGTATCAGAAGTTTGTCCTCCAAAATTGAGTAGGCTCACGGCTTCGGTGGCTCTGAACTGGGTCGGTCTTGCGCAGTGAACAGGCTATCATTTCATCCAATTCATGCTACAATATTGGATATTTGATGTCTCTTTCTACCTGAGGATTTAGCCGATACAAAACAACATTCCTGTCATATTACGTACGTCAGCATTTCTGAAGGTGATATTGGAATTCGTGCTAATTCGCTCAGATATTTCGGTAATTTCATTTGACAAAAATTAGTTCTCAATTCGTACAGAATGTCATATAAACTCGCAACCATTATTATTTAACCATCTGTAAAATTTTACGTTGCATTTCAGGCAGAACTGTTTCATTTAATATACTTTGCACATTTCTGACATACGCAACGCTCTAGTGCTTCAGAACTGGGCGTAAAGTTAGGATTGATGTCAGATTTGTGGTTTTCGCCGGGTGACTACAAAGGCTACTGTCCTCTTGCGGAAGACATAGTGTACTTAGGCAGGAATTTCCTAGGTTTCGTGGAAGCCTGAATCTTAATAGCATACCAAAGGTAAAGGAAGTACGTTTCATTGAAAATCGTCTCACAGACGTCCGCGGCGTAACCACAGAGACTCAAAGTATCTGCTGATGGCGTTGCGTACCACAAATAAGTACACCACCGTACACAGCTGTATAACAAGTGGGCTTAAATTAACACTATGGATTTTTTTTTCGTAAAATAACAGCACCATTACATCCTTTACAGTCCGAAATTACATACAAATTACACCTTAAAACACCACTTTAGACCACTTAAAATTATTTTTAAAAACTAAAAAACTAAAAAAAAAAAACTCGGTCCACATTTAACATGGAAGTAGTGATCTTCAATAATATGAACATACGGCAGTTAAATACGACATTAAAATAACAATTCAACAATCGGTCTATATTTGCGGGTAACACGAACGGCTACGAACAACAGCAGGCCTACTGTAACGGAAAGCAGCAACGGCTCCTGGCGAGTCGACTGTACCGCACGCCTTCCTGACATCTGACGTCATGCGGCCTGTGGCTAGACCTTTCCCGAAGGGGAAAAACAGAGACCAACTCTTCCGTAATGTTCTCGAAATAACGAGACAGAGACTGTGGAAGGTTCTGGAAATGGAAAAAGTAGTATAAAGACACTGAGTCGGGCGAAGAGTAGCGAGTTGCGAACAGAGCATCGATATACCGTAAAGTGAACCGGACCAGCGGGCAGCGGCAACCAGGCGACATAACGAACGGTTGTGTGTTGCTGTGTTGCAGCCACGCCAGAGAGTGAACTAGAAGTGAATGCGTGAAGTGGTGTCACCAAAAAAGTGCGAAAGAAGACCGACTCGGTGGAAAACAGTGAAGAAATTTAAAAACGGCATCTCGGCCAGGAGAACCGAATTAATAAGTGCAGTGTGACCCCCTGTAAGCAATTCTCTTACATCTTGTCATGATTCTTCTTAAATTATTGAATCTTTTAATTCTCTGAACTGCAGTGTCAAATGAACACTGTTAATTTTTGAACCCACGGACTTATCTGTTACAGTACACTATGACACAACAGCCTGCTCAAGAACACAGAAAGGAACAAATCAGTCAGTCTTAAATTTCTATTGACAGAGCAATCTAGTACGAGACAGCCCACATGAAATTTCACAACAAAGGTAAGAATTATGTAATGTTTTGATTCAATTGACTGATTTCGCTCCAGAATGCGACATCTTCTCGCGGTAATATCAAAACAGCGGCCTTAATGGGATGTACGGGAACACGACGCCGTGCTGATTGGTAACAAATCATCCAGGCTTCAAAAGATTTTGATGCCTCCAATCTTAAGGGAAACCCAAGAAGAATAAATTGCGTGCAAGTGACGTGTGTGTTATTACTTCTAGTGGACGGATTACCAATCTGCACGGCGTCATATCCCATGAGACTTCAATATTCGTTCAAACCTGAATTCACGCCTTTCAGGTGTAGCTTCGTAGAGGAAGTAAATCGATAAGATATTTACAGATGCGGAAGGAAGTGGTCGTTGCCTCATCTGAGGTACGCGTCAGTCATTTACTTCATGTAGGCACCCGTTTCCGGGACGAGATGTGAAACCAGAACCAACCTAATATAAATCAGCACAGGAAACGATCACTATTGTACTGACAGAACGCAGATGGGAATATCTGGCGACCTACAGGATTAAAAAGAACTGATGCAAATTGCTTAATGAAAATATATGGGACAGTGGAGGTATAGTTCCACGCATTCTTAACCTCGCTACTAAAAGGACGCCAGCACTCAGCTTCATGTCCCGGCCAATTCACCCCCCGGAAAATGGCAACCGACACCCACTGGACTGAAGAGGTATTGCATGTACAAACATAAGTACACATGCACGAACGCTCTCACATGCAACCACTTTCACCGAGAAAGTTGGTTCAAGTGCTACCGGCTGTTAGCTGGATGTTACAGGTGCCCGATTCGAATTTCGGCCAGGACGACTATAACATCTGATGTTTTCGTGGTTTTCCGTAGTTTCATCAGGAAATTTGGGGAAGTGCCTGTTCACCATACGACCACCTCACGCCCACATGCCTTCAAATACGGTATGATACTGTTACCCAGGCCACGACCTTATGTCCACACGCCTTCAAATAGGGGATGGTACCTGTCAACCAGACCATGACCTTACATCCTCATGCCTTCAAATACGGTATGATACTGTTACCCAGACCATAACCTTATGTCCACACGCCTTCAAATAGGGGATGGTACCTGTTACCCAGACCACGACCTCATGTCCACACGCCTTCAAATAGGGGATGGTACCTGTCAACCAGACCATGACCTTACATCCACATGCCTTCAAATACAGGATGGTACCTGTTAACCAGACCACGACCTTATGTCCACACGCCTTCAAATAGGGGATGGTACCTGTCAACCAGACCATGACCTTACATCCACATGCCTTCAAATACGGTATGATACTGTTACCCAGACCATAACCTTATGTCCACACGCCTTCAAATAGGGGATGGTACCTGTTAACCAGACCACGACCTCATGTCCACACGCCTTCAAATAGGGGATGGTACCTGTCAACCAGACCATGACCTTACATCCTCATGCCTTCAAATACGGTATGATACTGTTACCCAGACCATGACCTTATATCCACACGCCTTCAAATAGGGGATGGTACCTGTCAACCAGACCATGACCTTACATCCACACGCCTTCAAATAGGGGATAGTATCTGTTAACCAAACCATGATCTTATGTCCACACGCCTTCAAATAGGGAATGGTACCTGTCAACCAGACCATGACCTTACATCCACATGCCTTCAAATACAGGATGGTACCTGTTAACCAGACCATGACCTTATGTCCACACGCCTTCAAATACAGGATGGTGCCCGTTAACCAGACCACGACTTTATGTCCACACGCTTTCAAATAGGGGATGGTACCTGTCAACCAGACTATGACCTTACATCCACATGCCTTCAAATACAGGATGGTACCTGTCAACCAGACCATGACCTTACATCCACATGCCTTCAAATACAGTATGGTGCCTGTTAACCAGACCACAACCTTATGTCCACACGCCTTCAAATATGGGATGGTACCTGTGAACCATACCATGACCTTACATCCACATGTCTTCAAATACGGTATGATACTGTTACCCAGGCCATGACCTTATGTCCACACGACTTCAAATAGGGGATGATACCTGTCAACCAGACCATGACCTTATGTCCACATGCCTTCAAATACAGGATGGTACCTGTTAACCAGACCATGACCTTATGTCCACATGCCTTCAAACACAGCATAGTACCTGTTAACTATATCACGACCTTATGTCCACATCCCTTGAAATTTCAGACAGCACATGGCAACTACACCACCTTCTTCTACCGAGGTTGCGAATGGGCGGAGCTCTACCTCTACCTTCCCTCTGTGCCTGCAGAGGCATCTCATGTGGTGACCCATGCCTGTACCTTTACCTTTACATGTCAACTAGGCTACGACCTTATGGCCACATGCCATCAACTTCACGAACCACTCTGCCTTCAACGCTGTACATACTTAATCCGAGTTATTAAAGGCGTCGTTAAACACCATAACCACGTTCAGACTCGGAATTTCAGCTTTAAAAATGAGCACGAAGCGAGGCGATACGCAGCGAGCGACAGATACGTACAGTCGAAAAGCCAGCGAGAATTTTACGGGGTGCTACGTGCTCTAATGGAGTCTTGCTTTGTGAGAGACAGGAGATCCGGGTAATTGTTTAATGGAGATACGTGCTGTCTCTTCCTTTTTTACCTCCAACTCCCTCGCTTTTGCTAGGATGACTATTGGGGGGGGGAGGGGGTGGGAGATAACTGAGCGAAATCTAGGAACCAATTGCGCACATTCAATTTATTCGGTCGACCAAACGAAAGAAACCTCTAGGGGCTATATCTTGCAACCGCCGCACATTCCCCAGGAGATGTTTATCTTCCTTGCAGTGTAAGTGCGGGAAATTTGTCTTCTAAGGCTGAAAACGTGCACCAAATTTGGACTACACACTTACGTGCCAAATGTTTTGTTTGTGATCCATTTACTCCGTGTCAATATAGACATTCATTTGCAACAGATACAAGTATCAAATTATTTTTATCATTAGTTCTACTATTAACTGATTCTGTACTTAGAAACAGAACCCACAGTACAATCCAGTTTCACATTACTGCAACACTGCATCTGAAACTGCTGGGCATACCAAGAACATTTCTTACACAATTTGTATGAATGTTTAGCATTCATCTTCCTACGGAAGTTCACGTAACTAATTCGAAACGCCCTCTCATAGCAATCAGACTGAAAACTACACGGGAATTTTCGCACGGTCACTACACGTGTATAGAAAAATTCCTTCCAGAAGTTTTGCTTATTTTTCGAAGACATAGTTCCATACATCGCTCAGGATCCCACGTTTGGCTGAGAAAATCTCGCTTTTATCAGACGAGCACATGTTTTCACCATGTTGTTATAACAGACTGCAGATAATTAAGGTTCATATTGAATTTTGCGAATATCAACATTGGTTCAAAAGGTGTATGGAAGGCGTGCGCAAAGGGTACTGCGATGTAACGAATTCTAAGAATTTTCCAAAATTCTGAGTTTATTGCAGTTTACACGCAGTCACATTACTGTCTGATTATCATATTACGGGCTGAATAGTGACGTCACATTGACCCAGAAGAACACAAATATTGCCTGGCGTTCTCAAAATATTATCCAATTGCAAAGTTTACATCACTCCAACGTCAGCCCGTTCAATTTTATGACATTCTACTATCACTAAACTAATAAACCGTGAGAATAACTGGGCAGCAGGACTGTCACTGGACAGCAACAGGGCGCAGCAATTCATCGTGTCCAATGTGCTACGTCATAATCTTTCATAATGTTCTATGGTTTCAGAATACTCTATGAAGGGCACTTATATGTTTTTTTAATTGCCATTCTTGGTGCCACAGACCTACTGAAGCGTTCACATCATCTGAGGGTTTCTAAATTACCTTCGGATTCTTTACAAGGGCGATCAGCCCTCTGAGAACCAATCTATTCAGATAGATTTCAGGATGCTTTACACTGTCCGTTCCGCGCACTGTCCGTAACAAATTGTCAACACTCAACCAACGAAATGCACAGTGTTCTTCTTTAGATATTTCAGTATCACACTGAGTATTGCTACGTGTTTCAGTCCACAAGGGATAATCGTCAGGGAGCCGACGTCAAATAGTATTGCAAAAATCTTATTTAGCTATTTTTATATGCGGTTGACATGGTGTAATAGAGTCAAACAGTTACAATGTAGACAATTCTTTGTACAAGACTCGTGTAAGTGAACTGGAGTCTTGACATACTGGAAATTAATGTTAAGAAACATTCAAATAATTAAAATATAAACGTATTTAAAATATACAAACGTATAAAATACACATAAAAATACGAAACGCAGAACGACAGTTGTGATAACCAACACGATAAATAACAGTATGTCTGAGTGCTGTATTGGTTATCGCCACTATCGTTCTACGTTTCAGGTTTTTATGTATATTTTTTACACCTGTATATTTCAAATGCTTATTTATGCTTATATTTTCATTATTTTAATGTTTCATAAAATTAATTACAAGTGTATTAATATTCCAGTTTACTTACACAACTACACGGAAGTGTCTACACTATGTGACTCCCTTACACCATGTTAATCACGTATAAAAATAGCTAACTAAATTTTAAGCAATATTATTTGATACTGATCCCCTGATGATGATCCCTTGCGAACTGAAACATGTAGGAATACTCAATGTGACATTATAATGTAATATCTAAAGAACACTGTGCATTTTGCTGGTTGAATGTTGTGAATCCCAGTATCCCTGATGAACGTGATCGCTGCAAAAAAGACCTTATATATACAGATGTCTTAATTGACAATTACTGCATACTTGTTTTACATCTCCTACATGTTTCGGCTGAAACTATTCAGCCATCATCAGGGAGACATCTTTTACAGACAGAAACAGCGTGTAACGTGTCAGTGAACGGTAAAAATACACACATCTGTTATAGTCCTATCACTATTGTACAGTTCACGTATTCTAAAACCAGTGTTGATATACACAGAGTTAGTAGTACAGACTACATACCGGGTATCACAGACTGGGGTTTCTACCCCACACAATTGGAACTGAGCGTGGATTAGATGTTTGGATACAGATTATATTAAACTTCATACAGGGCCTATTTTATGCTTAGAAGCATTTTATGTATTAACACTGATTTTAGCACATGTGAACTATATTCTAGGGATCGCGACTGTGACAGATGTGCGACTGTGACAGATGTACACATGTATTGTTACCATTCAATGACACGTCACAAGCTGCTTCTGTCTGTAAAAGAGGTCTCCCTGATGATGGCTCAATAGTTTCTGCCGAAACATGTAGCAGACGTAAAACAAGTGTGCAGTAGTTGGTCACAAATAAATCCGTACATATAAAGCAACTGCACGGAAAATGTACAATATTAAATACACGGCCTTATATTTCTCCAAATGAGTCCTCCTTCAGGCTTAGGGTCCTACCTTTCGAAACGCGCCGGCAAATACTCTGATCCCTGAGTAATTTGAAGGCGCGAACTAAGTGCGTAAGTGATCTAAGGTCCTGCGAGCCTAGTGTGTAGGCTAGCAGGACTCACCATCAGTTCTGATACACAGTTTAATGATGCTAATCAACTGTGCCTCAGAACTCATATGAGTAGATCACCTCCACCTCTCCCTCCGGTGTACCTCCCTATATGTCGCAATTCTGTTCACAAGTGTGTCGTTAGTGGCAGTCACAAGTGCTTCGGCCTTGTTCACACTGGCCAGACGAGGCGTATGTCTCAAGTCTGATGTTTTAGGGATCGCGATGTCCATTTCGCGTTCACACTATAAACCAAGTTATGGAAAACAACGTTATGAAGAGTGACTGATGGTAGCATAAATATTACACTATTTCAACTGTTGTCAGAATAAATACAACACTTTTCACATGCACCGTTTACTGTCTCTACAACATGTTTCGGCCGCGTACGCTGGCCATCATCAGGTGTGCCCATCAGTGTTGTGCCCATTCTGAGAAAAAATTAAGTAGCGTATTACACACAACAGGGCAATGATTCAAAAAAAATTAAAAAATGAACATTACATCTCGTATCGCACAAATGACCATACTGAAATTAAATAGATGCACCAGAACCATTAAAATTCAATAACAGTAAATTGTGTATGTACCGTTTCAGTATGAATAAAAAGGTACAGGTCTGTCTGTGCACACCACGGAGTAATGTGGAAGCAGGAAAGAGTGGAAGTTCAACTGTAATCATTCTTAACCTCTGCGCTAGATGGACGTTGAGTGTTAAGCTTCAAGCTCTGGCCGCTTTACCCCCGGTACCGACTGCACTGAAGGCTGGGTAGGCCCCGGAGCCGGTGTGGACACTTTGGAGAAGAGAAAAATGTCTCGCTTCTGCCGGGAATGAAAGCAAAACTGCTCGACTGTCCTTTGTGGCATACACTCCTACATAATCTTCGTATTTGAATGGCCTTTTAAGGCTATAAATTAATTAATCAACTTCTCGGTGCACGTGAGGCTAAAATCGGCACTGAACGTCGACAGACACTGACGGTAACATATCTGATTATAAACTGAATGATCTGCCCAGCCCAGTGTCAAAATGTGCGGGGGACAAGCCTATCGGCTTTCCCACAGAACCTATCTGAGACTAGATCGAAACAAGAACTGCTGATACTGACGCGGACCTCTAGCATTACTCAAGGTACAGCGACAATCTGGCACAAACAAAGCTGATCACACGCCCCTACAAGACAGCAGGCAGCTGTAATGATTACATTTCCGCCACCTCACTTTGTCATACGTTCTTTATAAAGCGGCTTTTAGTTACAGTTTCGGGGTTGGTTAGTACCTTCAGAGACCTTATAGGTTCCAAAGACAAAGAAAAAAAATTTGACGGAAGTGGTTCAGAGCAATTTCCCATTGCTTGCTACACAGCCATCTCACTACAGCTCCCGAAGTTATTACAGACAGTTTAACGACGCTGGCACACTCCACAGTGTCGACAGCTAGAATGAGTAGTTGAATCACAAAGCATGTGAAAGCAATCGGTCGAGCATACGTTAAGGTACAACCCTGGAGTGACTGAATAAAACTACGGGAAAATCCTCAGTGAGGAGAGCCGGTGTCCTGGCTGAGAGTCAAACCGAGGACGTCTCGAATCCAAGTAATACGTGTCACCACGCGATGTAACTTGCTAGGTACCCAGCTTCATGAAAATCCGTCAGTTTGTCCAAAAGCCGTTACGGCACATCTAAGCGCGGACACACTTGCCTCCTTTAAGTATGGTAATAAAAGTATATTAATAGTACAGGTGTAATATTATGAGTGAGGGACCTGAAAGAAAAAGCCCATGGAAGATATAGGCGTTGATGGGAGCATAATATTAAAATGGATCTTGATGACCGGGTTGAGAAAGTAGAGAGGATTCATGTCACTCAGGATAGGGCCCAGTGGCAGACCTAGTGAACATGATAATGAAACTTTATATTCCACAGACCGAGAGGAAACTTCTCGACCAGCTGAGGACCTATTAACTTCTCAAGAAGGACTCAGATGCATGAGTTAGTAGAGGCATTACGACTGCTTCGCAACATCAGACAGAGCAATCAACGAGATACGTGAAGACAGACTGCGCCCTACATGAATATGTCGCAGGAAGGGAGGGACAGAGAAACAGCGCTAGTTCCAGCAAGCAACAGCACACGGCTAGCAACGAGGAATTTTTCAATTTCTCCGCCCGGTTAGCTGCGTTCGCGTCCTCAAACCTTTATACTTCTTTTGTCCTCTTTGCCAACATTTTCAGGCCCGTGACATGTCTATTCAGCTTTCGACTATACCGCTCCAAAATGTCAGGGGACACCACTACACCCCGCCCACTCAGCCGACCCACTGTTAAGCCCAAACCCCACACCTGTTCACTTTTATGTCTTCCCCTGAACTGGAGATGGAAAGAAAGCCATAAGCAAGGCCATACGATCGTGTTCTAAGAACAAAATTTGTATCCTGCGTGAGGAAGTCGAAAAGGTATTACGCGACTGGAGAAAACAGCATAATCAGAAGTTTCGTGATTTGAAATCCACGCCAGATATTATTAAACTGAGCAAATGAATGGGCATAGTATGGGCGAGGCACGTGGCATGCAGGATGGAGAAAAATGCGCAAATGGGTTAAGTGGGGAAACCTGAAAGAAAGGAACTACTTGGAAGATCTTGGTGTAGATGAGAGGAAATTATAAAAATTGACCTTAAAGGAATAAGACGGGGTGCACACTTGACTGATATGGCTCGAGAGAGAGCATAGAGGCTGGCTCTTGTAACCGAGACAATAAACAAAAATGAGGTAGGTAACTCGGCTGGCTGAGAAACTATCACCTTCCGCACGACGATCCTTCAAGGAGTTAGTCCAAATACAAAAGTGGAAGCACGTAACATCTTTGTTTGCGCACCATAATTGTCTAGCACTTTATTTACAATTCTCGAGCTCACCAAGAATGCACTTCTTCAACCTCTTCTCAATCATCATCATCATCATCATCATCATCATCATCACGTACCTGCTGACTTATCTGACGTACGAAATACCTCTCTAACCACGGTTTTGTAAATTCCATTGACACATACAATACATACAATCTGTGAGGCAACTGACAGGAATGAATAAAGAAATAGACCTGCTAATTTTAATAGCAAACCACGAAACTTTATGCATGAGGTACTACGTATATAAACACAAATAAAAATAAATCTACGAATGGATGCTCATACCGTTTTATTGCCATCTTCACGCCGTTTGGTGCAATGGTATGACACCAGTTCATAATACATTAATTCAAGCATTTCGATGACCCGCAGAATCCATCTTCGGCAGTGTCATGTTAAAACAGCTCATATATAAATTTAAATGGGGATCAGCTAGCTCACTGTAAACACATACCTTTATAGGATAATACACTACGAACATCTACACCTCGAATGAAATTTGAACCAAATGGTTCAACTGTTCAAACCAGGGATTAATAAGAAAAAAATTTCTGTGGCCGTATTTAAAGTTCTAAAAACTTTCTGTGCCACCGATTTGTCATCAATAACAAATGCCCACAATTAAACCGTTTAAGAAGATCCGAATAAACACACGTAACTGCTATAATGAAGGGCACAATCTCTTACCATTATGTTTTTGTTTACGTACTATCTCCATTGGTGCAGTTTGCTGCGATCTGAAATCACCAGCAAAACCTTCACAAGTTTCACTTAATGTGCGCCTGATTTGTGTGTGTGTATGCCTACGCACTTAGTTCTAATTTCCTTAAACGGCTACACTTTTAGGACCTTTACATTATTCATCTTTCATGCTGTGAAAATGGAACAAAGTAGAGACGGCTTTGCATTCACGTTAAGGAGAAAGACGCAAAGCTGCCCCCGCACACGCCATAAAGGCACGCAGGCGGAGCACAGGTTTAACTCCACTCTTTCTTAAACTCGGAACCATATAGAGGCGAGGGGTCTACTTCACGCCATTGTCGCTTCCGCCCCCCCCCCCCCCCCAGGGAAACAGCACTGTTATCCATTGAATAAGAGGCCGGAGGCCACCAGAGCCGGCTTCGACGATTTGAAGAAGAGAAAAGCCTCTTAACGCAGCCGGGAACTGAACAGCGATCGTCCAGTTAGTAGAACAGTCAGTATACCAACTACGCTATCCCAGAGCGGCATTTGTGTGGCGCAAATCGAAGGGCAGAATAACAGAAAAGTCGTGTATTTTCAGCCTCTCGCCGCGGAGACTCGGGTTCGATCCCAGGCCAGTCAATGTAAGACTTGTGATGGACAAAGTGCTATCGGGATGGCAACCCCGATTACTTCTGTTTCCCCTTGTCAGTATCATTCCATCAATGCTACATACTACCTACGCTAAGCAATCTTAGCAATTGACGCTGTCGTGAAATAAAACACCTCTCCTGTATTCTCAAGCACGCTTCCACGTTTACTATGGGTGGAAAGAGCATTAAATACGCGGACATGCGTATGGCATACGGCCTTCCGACCCTCTGCCTGTCTCTCTCTCACAGGCACACACAAAACGGTTTACATAATTTGCTATAATGTGAGCAGAATCCCATCCCGTGCCACTGGCACTGACTTTATCTCCTTTCCTCGCACTCCAGTTTAATTAATGCAATTATCGTCACCACACGCTAAACGTGCCTAGTAGCATACAGAACGCTGTGGCGCAAAGTTGCTTCATTCTCGCGGTATCCTTTCTTACAATCTCGGTCTGCAGACAGAATACGTTCTACACAGCACTTTGTGGGTTTTATCCAAACCATAAAAAAGGTTAAAACAGCACGGTCAAATAGGCCACGATAACATTAATTATCCAGAAGATACACGGTCTTTAAATCAATCGATGGTAAACATACGCGACACGAATTCATTTCTTGAGGCTGTGTTTACAGTCAGCCCAGGACTGTCTTACACGTATTCATGCTGTGTGTACTTAGGTTACATGGCGTCGAATGGCAGAAGGTTAGTGAATATTACACGGAAAACAACGTGGAAGAAAGCGGTCGTAGCATACTCTGAGGTAAGGCAATACTGAGGAATAGCGCATCGTAAAGAACATTGTAATTCACTCACAAAAGCAAAATCATGACAGTGAACTTAAATCCGCAATCAATAGCCACCATCCTTACACATAAAAACGACTTGTGAATCCGTTACAGTCCGACGGTCTCCAAAAATACTTAAACATGAGTAAAGCAATCCCATTACAGGCCTGAATAGGCCCTGAGGTATCTGAAAGGTTGAGGCTCCCAGATTTCAAGGCAATCGACATATGAAGGTGGTAAGAATGTCAGCCCTATGCACCGGCCGCGTTTACCCCCTAGAAAATATTCCTGGTACTCATTTCTGTTAGAGACTTGAGTCGACCCCAGGGCCATAGTGCGGCCGGAAGGATTATGTCAATGTAAAATTCCAGTATTACGATCAGGAATCGAACCCCCGACCTTCCGGCTTGTAGTGCAGTGCCTCAACCAACTGCGCCACCGCGTGCCCCCTTAAAAAGGAGTCCCGAGCAGACATCACGAAGTCTCCGTTCATATCGCGAAAAGTCGCAGTCCTGCCTATGACGTAGTTTTGCTACTGTTGTTTTGTTTCAATTTATGAAGAGTTCCGTACTTGCGAACAGACTCTGTACCCGCATGAATGCCCGCTACCTGCACCCTAAACTCCACGTTAGCAATTATCGGTATTAACAGAGGCTTCACATTTGCCCGCCCTGGGGTCGACTCAGCCTCTAACAAAAATGAGTACCAGGAATATTTCTTGGGGGGTAAAGGCGGCCGGTGCGTACGGCCAACAAGCTTAGCATCTTCATGTGCCGACTGTCTAAAGATCTGGGAGCCTCAACCTTCGGGAACCCTCAGGGCCTGTCCAGGCTTCTAATAGGATTGCTTTACCTTCATATTTGCCCAGGATCTATTACCGTACATAATTACACCACCCTAACGCAAGTGGCGTTAGTGTCGCTCTTGCTTCACAGTTCCGCGCATCCGCCATGTTGTTTTGTCGGTTCGGCGTTGAGGTGTGCCGCATTGGAGTAACATTCATTCAAAATTTCGTAACATTCGGTATCGCGGTTTAAAGCAGGAATGAGAGATCGTACACCCGCCAGCACGCGCGTGCACGCATATACACAGAACGAGGTGAAAGAAACCAAGCTGTTACGTTACAAGGGAAATACTGCATTTCCATCACAAAGATAAATCGACTCATGTGTTTAGGAAATGTGCAGCCGTTACGAACAATGGCTACAATGCTTCTGGCACGTGTTGCTGTGTAGTACGGGACAACTTTACCATCAATTCAGAGGCAAATTTCTGACACACTACACAGTGCCACATCTCAGAGTGCATAATTCTTGAAAATAACTGCTGCTAATTTGAAAACCATGCGATATCCATAAATAAAAATATTACAGGGGTTCGCAGATATCGCAAACGACTGTGCTTTGCAGGATTAAAACAGGATTCATAGAATTAGGAAGGCAGCAAAGTTTCATGGAAGACTGAGCGGAGAAGTGAGTCTTCATGTTTCAGAATGGTACAAAATGTAACACTCCAGGCACGAATTGACTCAGCAACCTCTGCATTGCAAGCAAGGCTCTATCTCTTGGGTGGGGATGGCAAGAAGTTGAACTGATTTTAGTGAAATTACTACATCTTGCTGTTCATAAATACTTTATTGCAGCACCCTCCTTAGTAGCAATATACACCAGGGCTCATATTGCAACGAGAAGTTTGGCACAGAAACTTAAATTAAAGCAAGCTAAGTTAATGTGCGCTCTGAAGTAACGAAGACTCGAAACTGACAATTCTAAAAGGAAACGTAACACGGTTAGAAGATGTCTGCTGTCACTGATAGCTACATCATTCAATGTCGACTGCATGTTCAAACGCACGAAGGAGGGGAAAAATGGACGAGCAGACACGAATTGCAGATAGTTCAGAATAAGGTTAACTATCAGAAATCGATAATCTACGTCACGTAACGCTGACAGCCACAGTGTAATGAAAGGGCAAGGTGTCCAGGACATTGAGCTCTTTGCAGTGCGAAGTGCATCTAAAATCTAAATAACATACATATAAACATTTGGTTTCTACGTTACTAAGCAAACCAACCGGTTAATGTTGTACCGATAGAGACTGCTGTTTAATGCGCGCGGACAATGCGAAACACACAACAGCAGCGTACGGGCAAAATACAGACTTTGCTTAAATGTTACACTAGGCGCGACAGTTTTTTGAGGGGACCGGCCCCGCAGCAGACGCTACGGACGCACCGCAGCCTTGAGGCTTTTTGTGCAACCCTGTGATGATGATGGTTAAGACGATTAATTTTTTTTTAATTTTCCCGTGTAATGGAGCACCGGTGGAATAAAACTGACAGAGGAAAATGAAAGTGGTCGGAAAAACCTGTCCCAGTGTCACTTTGTCCACCACAAATCCCACATGGACTGAGCCGGGATCGAGCCCAGGCCTGCGCGGTGAGAGGCCGGCGACTAACCGCCTGACCCATGGCACGGCCAGGTGGTACATATTGTTACGAATTGGTTTCAAAGGGCTACAAGCCACGAGGGGGGACACGCAGTTTAGGGAGTGACATTACGCACGTGACCATCGCATGTCATACATTCTGTTTATTTATTAACAACTAATATTTATGCGCACGTGCAATTATTTCGCTTCACATCGTTCCATCATTACCTGTTCGTGAAAAACAGAAGGAAATCGTCTCCTACTGACATCCTGAATACACGGAACTGCCTCTTCCTGGATACAACCGAACTATTTTTTACTGATATCCTGAATACAGCCCAGCTGTCACTTGCTGACGTTCTGGATCTAACCAAACTGTCTCTTACTGATATCTTGGACATAACCGAACGGTCTCTCACTGATGTTAACTACCTCTTACTGACATTTTGGATACAATCAAACTGTCTCTTACTGACATCCTGGATATAACCAAACTGCCTCTTACTAACATCCTTGATGTAACCAAACTTCCCCTTACTGACATCTTGGATATAACAAAACTGTCTCTTACCGACATCCTGCATATAATAAACTGTCTCTTACTAACATCCTGGATATAACCAAACTGCCTCTTACTAACATCCTTGATGTAACCAAACTTCCCCTTACTGACATCTTGGATATAACAAAACTGTCTCTTACCGACATCCTGCATATAATAAACTGTCTCTTACTAACATCCTAGAAAATATCAAACCATGAAGTCCTGTTCAGTGTGAGCTCTTTGCACAAACTGCACAAAATGAAAGCATGTATGTATGAGACTGTATGAGTGTCAGCTTATCCACCTACCGATTCTCTGCGGTTACTGAGCTGGCTTCAAACAAGTGCGGTATTGGGCGTACGCTGAACGTTGCAGTCAGTTTCATTTTGGTACGCATACACACGTAAACCCCACCCTGCACGACGGTACCTCACAAACCGCTAACAGTACATAACACACAGGATGTGGTATAGAGCCCACCACACTGAGGTCTGTACACGGAACATGAATGTCAGTCGATACTGCAAATGCTTACAGCCTATAGGAAGAAGGAATTCGTGGCCGTGTTGCACGTACCGTAAATAGTCTGTAACAAATTTGAATTTGCTACGTAAGAGATCGGCATTAATCACTACCACTCCTTGCGTTAGCAAATAAAACACACAATTATATGTAAGCAGCAATTGATTCTGATAACTGGAAGATGTTTTACTGGCTACAAAATAGAAGTTAATGTGACCACCATACTTAACACATTGCCGCAAGATTTATTCGCGAGAAAGCTACCTATAGCATACTCGTATAGCCTACGGACATCTATAAGATATTAAAAGGTACACAAAAAATTGTTTCATTAACCTTTTAAAACCTAGCGGTAACTTTACGTACCACCAGGTTTAACATTAAAAAATTCTACGTGGTGTCCACATTGCGTTTATGTGTTTTGTACGGATCTCAGAACAAACAGCAACTTTTGCCTTATAAAACATTAACAGACTGGTTTTTATACCCGAAGTGTAGAGTGTTTACAGCGCGGTACGCACTGAGTCCTTATATAAAACAGATACGCTTCATCTTTAAAGGGTTAAAGGAGTTAAACGCCGATTCCGGTAGTCGTGCGAGCTAAGACGCAGGTCTGAAACTGCTTCATTGCTGGAATCGCGGGTGCGAATGCCATTGAGTGCAACGCTGTTCGTCCCTTGAGTTTATTGCGAGGTGTGTAAGTAGCGGCCTCTGCGACGAGCTGGTCACTTGTTCAGAGGAGTCTTACCGGGTGTGTGTGTGTGTGTGTCTAATCGTGCGCGATCCAGAAACCCCAACAATTTAGCAGCCTACGCCCTAGTTGGGCTGTTGCGCCACGGGTGGGGAGGGGGGGGGGAATTAAACGTATTTCAGATGTAACATTTATGTACGCCAGCTTGCAAACGTCTAATGACATCATACATAGACTAACCACAGGCCTTTCTTCAGGAACAGACGTTGATTAAGAGCAACAAGATAAGTAAGAACGCAAGGTACACAGTTCTAGACAAAATTTTGTTTCTGAATTTTGCCCCTTCTTTAGTATTCCAAAAATACGTTTGCAAGACTAGATGTTGTCAT
The DNA here is from genome assembly GCA_013340265.1 of Coptotermes formosanus. Classification (NCBI taxonomy): domain Eukaryota; kingdom Metazoa; phylum Arthropoda; class Insecta; order Blattodea; family Rhinotermitidae; genus Coptotermes; species Coptotermes formosanus. The sequence continues at coordinate 2,614,237 of BLKM01000454.1, read as the reverse complement.
CCTCAGGGGAACCGGTGATTAACGTTTTAAAGCCTAGCGGTAACTTTACATATGACCAGGCTTAACATTAAAAAATTCTACGTGGTGCCCACATTGCGTTTATGTGCTTTGTACGGATCTCAGAACAAACAGCAACTTTTGCCTTATAAAACATTAAGAGATTGGTTTTTATAACCGAAGTGGAGAGTGTTTACAGCGCGGTACGCACTGAGTCCTTATATAAAACAGATACGCTTCGTCTTTAAAGGGTTAAGAACAGCAATTTCTGTCGACACCAAATCATAAGGCGCCTTTCCATCCCTCACCTGAAGGCAGAAACAGATCCAGCGTCCGAACCGCTGTATTCTCCTTGAAACAGTTACTACACGATTGACACCAATCGATCGTCAGTGCAATACACAAGGAATGTAAAGATTTTCCAGCAGCATAGGCGCCACCTCTAGATTGTGGGTGCCAGAATGGTGACATGAAGCAAGTTCTACACGGACGACCCACAATTCTGAAGTGACCTCTGAAGCTCACTGTTATCTGGCGCTATCTGCTCGGTGAATATAAACTGATACACATGTTTGTACATAAGGGAAAAACTGCAATGTTTATAGTGCAAATATTCTGCGCCGCCGTACAAAAATTCGTCGTCCGGGGTTCGTGCACGCCTGTAAACTTTAGATAAAGAAACCGATTCTTGTTTCCGTTTCGTTTGAACAGCATATACGGGAATCTGCTGGCACTCTAAAATTAATTCTCCGCGAAAATATGTAACTTAATTTACATGGCAAAGGTCTGGCGTGTTTTTGGGCGCAACTAAACTCAAACTAAATTAATCTCAGAATTGCACTGTCACAACTGCGCACACCCAGCAGCCTTAGAACAAATGGGTCAGACTGGTTTGTATAAATTTTAAAGCGTGTCAGTTATGTCCTCGGAAAAGCCGTGTGACACGTTGAAATAAAATCGATACAGCGGTAAGTACTAAATAAACCAAGTTTTGACGGAGGCGAGACAAAATCTGTCCTACAGCTGCAGTCAGCTTCCAGAATAACGTCAGCGAAACGCAAGTAAACACGCACACGCGAGCGCACGCACGCACAGACAGCTCTGAAATTTTGAAACACAAAACCGAGCCCAAAATGTAACATAGCTTGGTGTTTTGATCGCTTTTCTTTCTTCCTTAACTGCTTTAACGACATCACTTCAACTGCGAACGTAATGCCGCAGTGAACTGTGAAGCAGACTGATTCAATGCACTATCCCAGAACTTGTCTAGACAGACTGTGGAAAAACTCGATAAGCTCCGTCAGGACAAGAACCTGGACACTCCAGTCCAAAGCGACGTTACGTCATTCATCTTTCGGTAACTTCTGGTTTAAAACAGCAAATTGGAAATTTAATTAATCCCATGAGTAACCATTTCGCTTGAACAACCTAGCCATGCTCCCGATTTACGACACACTAAATCTGTTGTATGTCTAAAAAGTGGAAATTTGTTAAAGACCACTAACTGTTAGGTGTTATGCTGAAGGTTACGCGAATACAGCTGCAATTTCAGTGTCACACATTCTTACAAAGAATAACATAAAATTCACATATTCTTGTTTCTCTGTTGGTTCTTTAGCGTGCAACCTGAAACCGTCCTTGAATTTCGTAACTTTGTCACCTGCATTTAAATCCCTTCTCGTTTCATGTGAGTCCAAGCTTCATTGTCACAATAAATAAATGGAACTGCAATGTATTTTAACCCTTTAAAGACGAAGCGTATCTGTTTTATACAAAGACTCCGTACGTACTACGCTGTAAACACTCTCCACTTCGGCTATGAAAACCAGTCTCTTAATGTTTTATAAGGCAAAAGTTGCTGTTTGTTCTGAGATCCGTACAAAACACATAAACGCAATGTGGGCACCACGTAGAATTTTTTAATGTTAAGCCTGGTCATATGTAAAGTTACCGCTAGGCTTTAAAAGGTTAAATGCGACTGCTCAAGCGATCACATACAAGCGACAGCCAAAAAGCCTGTCTGTACTGACACCCCGACACACATCGCTGTACGACTACATAGTCTCCCTGCAGAGAGTCACTGATGACGTTGGATCAGTTTCGTCTGTGTTGCTCTGTGTCCCGTTCTTCCAAAGATCGTTTCAAATCCGTTTCAGCGTCACCAGTTTTGGGATCCGAGCCCTTCAAACAGACGACGCAGCGTGCGAGACTTAAGGCCCTCGCGGCGGCATACACAGAGTAAGAGTACGCAGAATGCATGTTCTTAATATCTACTGACCCTGAACGTCTACAGACGCCATTGGGAATCTACGTCATGTCCACACGCGACCACGTAAATCGTCCCTTAAAACGAACAAAACTAAACGGAAATAGAAATATCTAAGAGCTGGGTTACCAAACCGAATTTCATCGAAATCCATTCAGTTGTCAGGGCCATGCGGTAGCTGCACAAACAAAACTACGAACATTTTAAACCAACAGCAGCATTCTGAGTGTTGCTTTCAATCCTGTCTGAAGGTCAAATGACGGATAATATTAGGACTGCTAAATGTCATAAAAGCAAGCAAAGTTTCCAACAGCACACACTCTACGGGTACTTCTAAGCTGTCTTCAGATACGTCAAGCTTACACCCAACTGCCATTTTTACATTGGGTTGAGTTTGCCCGGCCCGCTCCGAGAAAAATAAGCGACTTCGACAGCGCCGGTTGGGCGGCAATTCACTGGGAAAGACCTTCGTACTATCAGGTACACGTTTCAAATAAACTGCATTTTACACTCAGTGAATCAATCGTAACGGATACCAATCAATTTGACATTTAAGAGAAATGGCGAAGAAACGTCACACAGCAATTGGCATTTTTCCTTTTTCGTCTGTAGATTTCTCAGGCATCAAGTATGACGTAAAAAGAACGATTTTACACATAAACAACGTCCGTCCGTCTGTCCATCTACAACTAGTACCAGCGACCCAACTATCTTTCGATTTTCATGAAATTCAGTACAGGAGTTCCCTACAAGAAGCTGTGAAGCAAGCACGAGTTTCGTGAAAATCGGCTAAGTAACGGTCTGACGTCACTTAGAAGCGTAAATGAATTTCTACACGTACTTACACATTTCTTCAATAACTTGGGCGAAATTCGATATAAAAGTATACTACAATACCACGAAGCATTTCCGCGTTTCATGAAAAGCGGTACAGGGGTAGCCATGTTTTTTCTCAAGGGGTGCATGAAATTTTGTCCGCATTTTCTATACTTTTCTTCCGCTTTTGATAAAATCAGCCACAGAGACGTCCACAAAAATCTACTGAGGTGCGTGACTTTCCTAAAATCAGTGCAGTAAAAAAGCATGTATTAATTAGAGACTTTTTTTCTGTAGGCAACTGCCCGCTTTTGCTGTACGATGTGGCTGCAATTCGATACGCGAGATTTGCATATAAGCTAATGTTGCTGAGTGTTTATGACATTCGCAAAAATTGGCGCCGGGAAGATGCAGTTTGTTACGGGCCTAAATGAAATTACGTTTGGGAGCCTACGGTGACACCACATGACAGTTTTATAGCAGAGAACGCGTTATGGAAATCTGTGTACCCAGTCGCGGTGTATACCATTTACAGTCTGGTTACTGTGACTTTCATTACGCGCATTTACGCTGACTGTGCTTCTGGCAGGCGACGATAATCATCGATTAATTTTATAGCACGTTAGGTTCCGCTTACAGGTGCATGACTGCGAATACAAAGCCTATCCAGTATGGATTACAAGGCAAAATACTTTGTCGGGAAAAAAAAAAGACTACAAATTACTTTACAGAACTGACGCAAAATACACAAAAACACAGTATAATTCTTACACAATTCTTCACACACGACATGAAATAAAATGCACTTCAGACTCCTTTAATCGAGTGTTACAATTTTAGCGAATGCCTTAATTCCGATATTGCTGCATGCTTTTGAACAGAGCAGTTTGCTAACGCGGCAAGAGATGTTTACGACCATGTGCTAAGGGAACTCAAATACTCAAGTATGATAATGTTAATAGAAGGAAACTGGAGTCATGTTCCTCACAGTTCTAAATTCGAGACCTGAAAGGGCAAACAAAATCTTGTAATGCTAGTTGGGAAAACTCAGGACTAACCTTTAAAGTACCCTGCGCTAGGATCAACCAACGTGACTGGGATTTGAGATTACAAAGACGTGAACGTTAACGTTACGGTCTTCTGAGGTGCAACGCCGAGTAGCTTGGTAGACGTCTAGTAAGCTTCCGGACAGACTTGCTGCCTCCATAGTCAGAGAAAAATAAAGCGTCCTTAAAACGAATCTACGTACAGTAGCCACTCCGCAGTTTGTGTGTGAAATCTGAGCTTTATATGGCTTCGGCACCAAGTTTTCTGGTGATGGATACAGCAAGTGCTTCCGAAACGGCGGTACACTTCTAACAACGTCTACTGCTTCATGACCCAGAACACAATCGGAATCTACTCCGCTCTAATCCCAAGACGTCTAGGCTCAGAAAGAAGAATAATACAGAACGACAGGTCGTGCAGCATCGGCGGAGAGAGAGAAGCAAATTTGAAATGTGCAGGCAGGCGCAAGACAAACCAGCGTCACTGCGTGTTTCTTGTGAAACATGGAAGCACATCACTCGCGATTCTTATTCCTTTTGTGCCCCTGCCTTCCTACGCTCTTTGTTAGAACCACAAACCATTTGTAGGAGTAAGTAACCTTCCCGGCTTACGAGAAAAGGTCAAGAAGAAAATGTGCAGGCGGGTTTGGAGTCTACAAAGTGACAAACAGTGCCTCAAACAAATGTGACTGGGTTCCGACATCGCGTTTTACAGTGGCAGGTAAGTACCGGCGTTTCGAAAGAACACAGTGTCTCAGTCTTCAGAGTTGAAGTCTTCAAGGTGGAAGCAGTATATTCCATCAACGTACACAGCATTTGACACAGCAATTGCACAATCAACACCAAACAATCATTTGTCACTTTACAATGTGCCTCTTATATGTTTCGGGCTTAGCATGGCCATCATCAGGGAGGTCTCCAACAAAGGAATACAATAATGGCAGATTCTGTTTAAGATGTGCATATGTGGAGTCAAAAATACAATGTTTTCAGTTAAAACTGCTAAAAATGTTTAAAATGTAGCACAATTGCAAATACCTTTACTACTTTACACGCATTTGTAATTAGTTTACATTTTACATATTTTTAGCAGTTTTAATTGGAAACATTGTATTTTTGACTCCACATGCGCAAATCTTTAATAGAATCTGCCACTCCTGTACTCTTTTCTTACAGCCCTCTCTGAAGCTGGCCATATCATTTTTGTAACATGATCATTAAGCAGGCATCGCCACAATGACAGCACAAGTCATTACATTTACAGTGCTGCTTTCAATACACTTACCAAAGTAATGTCAGTAAAAGCAGATTCATGAAACTGCCTTGCGACACCCTCAAAATAGCGCAACCCACTTTCACTTGCATAGATGTTACTATCTATAGCAAACGTTGCCAAATGCCGCACCATGGAGGGCCAGGGCTCTGTGAAGGAGTCAATGGGAAAGGCGGATGCTGTCTATAATGGCGACTTCCAATCTTACACAAATCTTTAATGCGTAAGGTTATGACCAGAGGAGAAATAGGGGGTTCCTTTAACTGTAGACCGCACTGAACTGGCACCTCCACTGGATAAACTGCATTCCTTAAAAGTCTCAAACAGTGAATCAAAATACATTACTGAAACTATGGCTCGCAAAACAAACACGTTACAACGAACTTATTTCAGAACAACAAATTCATTACGACTGCAATGTGTTTATACGCGTTGCACTAGACCTTCCTTTCGTTTCACATTAACAGGAATGTATTACAAAGCACCAAGCTTTTAATATACATCTGCATTCTACTTATCGGATGATCTGGTTTGGTTTTTATGGTGGGGGGAGGGGGGTGGACGAAAGGAGCTCCGCAGAAAAAAAAATCGGGAAACATTAATCTATGGAAAAGTTCTGACTGGGCAAAGGATAAAACTAATTTTGAAAATCTTACTGCAATACATTCTGCCTTCGTCGAATACGAAATAGTTTCAGACAGAATTTGTCTACACATTCAGCCAATGAAGTCCAATAGAAAAGAACACATTACGCACGCCACACAAAACGAAAAGAAACGCTAACACGGCTTTCGTTTATCATAATTTAAGTTACACTACAAAATAAGTTTAGGATACCATCAGCACCAGTTCGTGAAGGGTAGAATGTAACAGATTTGTCACTTATTGGTTCTCTTCCTAACAATTCGGATACGTTCGCCCACCAGACATCAATAATCAATATCTCATGGGTATCCACGCACAAACAGCAAGTAAACCAACAGAGAAAAAGAGGGTAAAACTCCTCTCGCACAGAAAAACCACCACTCCTGGCTCCAGAATGGAATTCCGGTAGGTTCTCCCGTTTCCTTAAGGGAGGTCTAGTGCTGAACGCTCTCTTCAAGTTTACAGAACTTCTACGGTCTTCAGGGAGCGACGTCAGTGCTGGTTTGCTTTTCAGTTTGAAAAGCGTCGGCCCAACAAAGGATTTAGCTTCCATGTGCTTTTTCTTAATCACCAAAAAGCAACGTTCGTGCAGGATGTCATATAAGAGTTTAGTGTCTTCGAGACAGGATAAGTTCTTGCGCTCAGCACTTGAAAGTGACGGGGTCTTAAGCAATACCAAACAGGTTTCCTCTACAACATTTTCAGGATGCAGATGGAAGCAGTAACGTCCTCGAAGCTTCGGTACCCACTCACAAGACTACACGGTGTCATAACAGAGGACAATATCCTCGCCGTACTGGAAACCTCAGAACTTAAAAGATTATTGTTACGTCTCAAAACGTCTGGGGGGGGGGCGCCGCGGGAGGTGGGGACGCACGGCAGCGTGGCGAACACCCAAATATAAAGAGGGATTCGACCTCAGCATACCAGCACTGAAAGTCGTTTGCGCCCGTAGGTTCTGCAACGCACCATAAGACCCGCATTGGTGGATTAATGGTTAAAAATGAAAACTGTACACGGGGTATTTAATCATTTATTACAGTCCATGTAGGACTACATTGCTTTTACGAACTTAAGAATTCGGACGTCTCTCTACTCTTCAAGTGGATGTCAGCGCAAACAATTTCACAACGTCACAAAACATTTAACACCGGGTTTAAGACTCTCCTTATGAATCAGAAAAAGTCTTATATGGAGACCCTGGCCACCCATCCGTCCGTCTGTCTGTGACCCAGTTCCAGCGACTATGTCTTCTGCCAGACATTTATAGAAATCGGTACAGGAGTTCTTCACAGAATGCCGTATAGCAAGCGTTGAGTTTCGTTAAAATCTGTTCAGTCACGGACTTTCCATGGCGTAAATTAATTTCTACTCTACTTTCCGTATTTCTTGATCGACTCGTGTAAGATGCCGTATAGCAGTCCATCTAATGCTGTTGGGAAATACGAATTTTGTGAAAATCGGTGCCGTGGAAGTCAATTTTACTTACAGGCTTAAATTCCCTTCTGTTCATACTTTCCATATTTATTGCCCGCGTTGGGTGAAATTCAGTATTAGTGATCTGCACAAAATGGCGCTGATCATTTGTGAATTTAGTGAAAATATCAGCGGGGACAACAGCACATATCTTACGGGCGTAAATAAAATTATACTGACGCGCGTACTGTAAACCGTCTGACATCGTAAAAGTAAAGAACGCCCTAGTGAGGTTTATATACTACGGCAAGGAGTAAATCATGTGACATCCAGTTGTTCTTGATCCCTCTGGACACCAAACAGAATAAGGCCGAGGGCTTGATTTTCCGTTACGGGGAGGAATTTTTCTCTTTGTCACCGGATTCACATCAACATCCAATACGGGATAAAGATGACTATTTTACAGGGGTAAATCGGTCGAAGCCTAAAGATAAACGCTTACCTATAATCCCATGACGTGCCGTTCAACTACGCGCAAGGGCAACCTACATACGTATAATGTATAGCACAATGGGCTCACATTATTTGAAATCCGCACAAAACACAATTTTTTTCAAGTTGCAAAAAATAATTAACCACAAACTGCTAGTTCGCTTGTGGCATTAAAGTGAGGCACACTCCAGCACGGGTGGAGAAAAAAGCAAATAATTTTGTACAAAAGGAACTTGGCCTGTAGGCGTTTGGTGGAGTGAAAGGCAGGATTCTAGTTGAGCTGGGGTAATGACGAGTCTCACATAACTGGGTCTACTAAAAATGATGAGGACATCGATTTTTGTAGCTGTGGACTGGTGTAGGCCGGCTGTTATAATGCCTCCTGCAGTCAGTTCCGTTCTGGGCGGCCTGAAGTAACGACCGGCGGGCAACTGGGGTGGGGCAGAACACTTGCTACATTTCTTCTTCCTGCAGTTAAGACAGTGGCTTGGGGCATCCTTAGGAATCAGGTGTTTACGTTTTAAAGCAAAGGGAAAGGTCCCTGTGCGTAATTTGGCACCACGCCACGAAGACGCTGGGGTAAGCAGAGATATACCCCAAGCATTCTTAATGTCGGTATTAAATCGGAGTGAGTGATCAACTTCACGCTGCGGCTGCTTTACCCTCAAGGAAATAGCCCTCCATACGAAATGAATGCGAGGTTGAGCGGACCCAGAGCCAGTATAGGTCCTATGAAGATAAAAGCTCTTGTCCATGCAGGGAATCGAATTCTTATTCCTCTAGAGTCCAGCCGGTAACCAAGTACTTGATTCCCACATCGCAGTTCAGTGGGGGCAGAGTCCTCCGGTAAGTACAGCCGAACACCGTCTTGTAGGGCAAGGAGCCAAATTGCACTCCACTGTACAAAGGAAACTATGTAAAATCACGTACTTCCAGAGGCCAGTATTTTAACTATAGCATGAAAAGGGTTGCTTCAACTACCAAAATCAAAAGAACACTGCCTAATAAATGCTGCTTACAGACAAAATGTACGAATACGGTGCCATAAAAATGAAGACGACAAAAAAAAAGTAACGGTGGAATGTGACTCGATTGTCTTCTAGCGTTATTACACGCCACGGTATTCATTCACTGGAATTCGCTACTGAGAAAGCAGACAGCTTCCGCAGACTCCCCGTTTTGAATTACGTCTCTTAGCTCCATCGGCCAGCATAGTAATTACTGCATATAATTATACTTTCTGCGGGTTAATTTTGTAAACTCTTCGTTAAACTGTCAACTGTAGGCTAACAACTTGACTCTACGGTAGGAGGATCCGGAAGTTCGCCACTTCTCATACCAAAATCCGCAATTAAGAGAGACCTGGGGCCAGTTTCAACGACCTTGCAACTTCATTCTATCGCAGTACCATTTAATGACCCATTTCCATCTCTCTCTTGGTCTACCACATGGTCGCTCCCCCAGCAAGTTTCTGTATACACTTCTGGTCGAAGACAGACCTCCCTTTTCAAATTATGGCAACCTATTTAAGTCCACCATATTAAGCAAATTTATTCCACTATAAAACAGGGACGGCGGTAAGCAATCAGTTCCAACCCCAGCACACATGAAAACAAGGCGCACTGAAACCCTTCAATAGAAAGCAGATCTACATCTTCGCCTTGTTAGCATTTCAGCCGTGGCTAACTCTTAGCACCACGTGCTTTACCGTTCAGCAGCTCCGCATTTCAACTGCAGACAGCATTTTTAAGTTTAGTCCGGTTCTCAAATTAAACTGCAATTTTTATCCAACACCACCACCTAAGCCTCAGCAGGAAACTGGTTTCTGAAACACAGATAAGTGCGCTTTTTTATTTGCAGGGTGGCTTATTTAAGAGCGCCGCTTCAAGTGAAAAGAATATGCTATGCTGCTAAAACTAGAAACTGATTACGCGAGGTGTGCAGGTTATGATTCGAAAGGAGAAAGTCTTGAAGTGTTTCAACTCATACCGTTGCGTTCACCTCCAGTAACTGAGAAAGACCACGATAAACCTGAAGCAAATTCCAAATTGAAACATCTCAAATACAACTCTACAGCACTACCATACACCTGTCGTCTAGATCGTTGGTCTGTGAACCAATAATGAAGCCTAAGAATTCGGTGCAAAACTGGATTAACTACATTCTGTAAGACAAACCGTCAGAATCAGCCCAGCCAATCTGTTCAAGCCTAGCGCAGCACTCAAGGCTAGGCAGCCCACACCTCGGACGTCTGCTGCACCATCACTGTCTCAAGAACAAACGACAAAGGCACAAAGAAACAGCAAAACTTTTTATACCAGCGCTACACGAGGCTTAGCGTTAGATGGCCTGTCAGTCAGAAAGAACGGGGAAGCGGAGAAAAACTACAAACAAATGGCGACTTGGCAAGCCATACATAAAGGAGATTACAGCAAGAGTGACTCAAGGGACCGGAAACTAACTGAAGTGCAGACAATCTGTTGTTGCTCTTGTTCTTCCTACTGGCGCCGCAATGCCCCACCAGCAACGTTTCTCAATAACATTTATACTCACGCCAATAACAATCTGCACTTACCGAATGAAGAGAAGCGTCCAGACGCCCTGTCGTGACACAAAGAAGGTACAAGCACCGTCCAACACAACTCAACTTATACTTTTTATATCAAATATGCAACACTTTTACATATAACTTTTCTGTGTCTCTATAATTACTGATACCTGATAATGGCGTTTCGAAGGCCGAAACATTTTGCATATTTGATATTAAAAACTAGTTGTGATTGATGTTTCCTATATTACCTTCTTCGGATCCAACATCGTATCGTACTATTTTAACACTTTCTCCGGCTCCATAACGCGAATATAACCTGACCTTTTCGCCCCAATTTATCTTCCACATACCCCCATTTTTAAGTTACATAAACTTAACACTTGATAGTGCCGCTAATTAAATAATGTATGATACACAGGAGTGAAACCACACACGCGATGACGGTAGATTTTAATTTCTTAAATGCGGTGTCAGTAAATGAGAACTACACAGCGTCGGATGTGCAATGGCGGTGAATAATGAATTGGATAGGGCGTGAAAGGAAAAGGGGAATGTCCTTTTATACGGTGTACTGATACTTCGGTACTTAGAGGATAGAAGTGAAGAAGACCAAAGCAAACCGTTAGTCCGGCATTCTGGGTTTCTGCTGAAATTCGAAACCGGTGCCTCCTAAACACACGTGAACTTGCTGGGTGTATATCAAAAATGGAAACGTTGAACGTAATAAAACATGAAAAAGAGAATCCATTTGATATGGGGAACAAATCTGCAGTAACTGCGAACTGGAAACGAATGGACCAATGCTAATGATTTGTATGATGGCTGTGTTCTCCCCCTGTCAAATTCTATCGCTGCATACAGGCCCATCCCTTTTCTCGCATTTAGTGAAAGCAGATTTCAGTTCTACCGTCGAGTGTTTTCGGTTAACTGATTGGCACGGTGGCAATAAAACCGCTGCACTCTGTCGCACACTAAAATCATTCCACGAAAGTGCACGCATTGGTGCGACTGTTATCACACTGTTTAACGAAATCAGCATTCAGCTACTGACAAGTTCAATGCTTCCGGTATGCTATTAAAAACAGAGTCCTAACGAAAGACTTTTTTGTATGACCATTTGCTCAGATGGTACGCTTCTATGACGCAGTGCTGAGTTCAGTTCTACAGAACGCTGACTACTACGCCCTACAGTACAAAAAAGAACGTTTGTTCGAAAGCCGTTTCTTCTCAACGTAAAACGTTCATGCAAGTGGGGAGCATTTACCGCTAATGTTGTGATGTTCGTTGCGCTCCTGCAAGAAACTCTGTAAGGAGTTAGGAGCACAGATTATAATAAAAAAAACAGGTTGTGTTACATCATATGAAAAGTACTGTTGGGTGTAATAGAACAGCAGGAAATGGTGAAACTGGACAAAATGTGGGCAAGGCAGTTCAGGGAAGGTCAAGGAAGTCTTCGGTTTCCTGACATAATTAGTCTACCTTGTAAATGGGGAAGGGGGGGGGCACGAGATGGCGCAGTTGCTTGAGGCACTACGCTACAAGCCAGAAGGTCGCGGGTTCGATCCCCGATAGTATCATTGGGCTGACTCAGCCTCTAATAGAAATGAGTACCACGAATATTTCCTGGGGGGTAAAGGCGGCCGGTGGGTATGACTGACAAACTTACCTGCTTGTGCTGATTGTCTAGAAATTCTGGAAGCCTCAACCTCCTGGGAACCCCCCCCCCCCCGGGCCTGCCAAGGCCCGTACAGAGATACAGACCTCTCCGAAGCACTGGCACGTATCCACCATAATACACGGCGTCATATCCCAGACGACCGTTAACTTCATGTCATCCATCGACTTCAAACCTCGTAACATACGCATCGATCAAACCGTCACTACATATAACCACACGCCACGCAGTAACGACGTTCCGAATGGTCGCTTTCAGGTCTGAGCGCCTCAGGCGGGTACGGCCTGTCTTGGTTTCTTTGCGCGGGATCGGGGCGCGATCCCGGGAAGAGACACATATTTTTGTATCCCTCAGCATGCAGGCCGGCTCTGGGGAACACCCAGCGTCAAATCCAGTGGCAAGTGGTGTTACAGCACCGGGAGTAAAGCGACTGGGGTGTGGGGCTGAACGCCCGCTACCATCAAGCGCCCAGGTTAGGCAGGCGTGGACTACCTCTCATGCCTTCCGAGCGCGGTGCTCAGTTTATACACACGGACAGCAGTACGGTACCTTTTGCTACAACAGTACACACACCACTCATGAGATGAAGCAAGGAATATCAGCTGTTTTGGTCCGCATCAATAAACGTAACGAATTTAACGTTCTCAGAGACGACTACAGACGAAAGCACATTCAGCTGGCTTGCATTCTGCCGAGACTGCTGCGTCCAGTGACAACATACACTGTACCGTTTGTCATTTATTTTTACAGAAAAATGTGTAATTAAAAAGGAACGTCTTTTAAAAAGGTAAAGGTAAAGCTATCCCATTACAGGCCTGGACAGGCCCTCAGGGTTCCAGGAGGTTGAGGCTCCCAGATTTCAAGACAATCGGCACATGAAGGTGGTAAGGTTGTCAGCCATACGAACCGGCCATCTTTACTCCCCCAGGAAATATTCCTGGTACTCATTTCTGTTAGAGACTGAGTCGACCCCAGGGCCATAGAGCGGCCGCAAGGATTATGTCAATGAAAAATTCCCATGACACCGCAGGGAATCGAACCCGCGACCTGCCGGCTTGTAGCGCAGTGCCTCAATCAACAGCGCTACTGCGTGCCCCCGCCCTTTAACGTGCCCCTGCATAATTACTAATAGATTCTAACTACGTTAAGTTTATCAGCTAATAGTCCAAAGACTGGCACCGTCGTGAAGTCTGTAGTTTTCAACAAAAACCAAATTTCCCACACCATCTGCAAGTACGTTTACTACGTACCTTCACAAAACACCCCGCATGTCCAATCCCAATGCTTCCACAGAGAAACCCAAATACGCCTAGACGTTACGTGGCCACCATGTTGTTCCGAATTCTACGAGATTACCCTAACAAATTGCAGCCCACGTACTTTCAGTCTGCTTATTACAACAGCGCTAAAAGGACCATATTTTCCATTTAAAAAGTCAGTACGGCAGCCCTATTGATGTTATCACTGTAGGACACTAAAAAAGAACTTTCAAATAAATCCACCAGCCGGCTTTGAAGTTACAAGCGGGGAAAGACACCCAGAAACAATACCATAGTCATGTGGCAAAGGTACAGGAAAAAGTTGCCCAGTGCTTAAACAAGCACCAAGCCACGAAGGCACATGGAGGAGTGGAGGTGTAACTCCACGTATTTTTAAACTCGGTACTAGGGAATGGGCAGTTACTTCAGACCGCGGCCACTTTGCCCTCGGTACTCACTGAATAAGAGGCTGGGTGGAGACGGTTTGGACTTTTGAGAAACAGGAAATTTATTTCCCCTGCCGGGAGTCGGACCTTGCCTCCTCGGTCGCAAAAATTCTTTATGAGAAACTGCACAAAAAGCGCCCCAGCTCTCTCACTCCGCTTCTAATAGCTTCGTTGTCACTCACAGGGCTACAGTGGGTTTTCATATCCAACACAGCAAGTGACCCATTTTCTTAATACCCGAAAATTCGAAAACAATAGACGAAACACCTGGCGCAACACCATTTCCCAACCCAGAATAGCAAAAAGTGGTGGCGCGTTAAGACACAGATAGGGTATAAATCCACGTCTGCTCGTGGCTTTTATGAGAAAAGGCAGCATGTCTGGGAGATGGAACAGAATGCTCGGCACTTAGCAGAGTGGTATTGATTTATATGAACCGACAGAAATTCATAGACAATTCACTGTTTGGTTCTAACGATCCGACAACGAACCAGGATTCAAGCTGGAGTGATATAAATTAAAGCAACTGAAACAACGCAATTCCTTGTGATATGACGAGGAATCTGATTTATGACATCGCACTAACTGTAATGAATTTTAGATTCCATAAAAAGACTGGATATTTATAGACTAGCTAAGAGACGGTTTCCTTCTCAAGAAGTACTCTGCTTCATGGAATTGGTTAATAGTTCTGTTTATCGATCCCTCCAGTAATCCACCTACTCACCCATCCCCAACGATACAAAGCTGTCGCACAGAGAGATATGACGAGTCTGGGGAGGCGGTAGGCAGGCCCAAATTCGAAACTGCTTTAACCGGAATACAAATCAACTGCACGTTTCTAAATACCTTTATGGGTCCTACGCATTACAGATAGGAGAGCTGGTCAGTAATACGATTACAATTTATACATCTTGGGTTGGTTATTTTCACTTCCATAAGAACACTCCAGGTTTAACTGTACAACAGTCCCAATACATTTCCACACAGTCCCCGCTACATAAGAGGCATTTATCGCAATGTGGGACAAACTTTTCTATACCCTGCTGACAGAACTCCGCGTCCTGTGTTATCAGCTACTGCTTCACAATTGTTTCCACCTGGCGATCATCTTTACTTGTGCGACTGCCAAGACTCTGCTTCGGCGCTGGAAACAGACGATTTTTTAAATTTATTTTTGTAACATGATCCACCCCGCTGTGCACGTACAATCAAATAAACAACACAATATATTCCGTCAAGCACAACTTATATTTACACTCTACTCACACACGACATGTTTCGGTCCTTAAACCATCATCAGGTGTAAAACATGTCGTGTATGAGTAGATATTAAATACAACTTGCGCTAAAAGGAAAATATTGTGTTGTTTATTTGAGATTATATTTGTCCGGCGACGAATGGCCCTGATACGCTCACAATCAGCGTGGATTCTTTAATTACGAAATGACACGCTACGTAAACTTATTTTCTGACCGACCGTCGTACGTTGCAGCCAGTCACAGACGAATTCGTAGCGTCTGTTGCTCCCTGTGCCACACATGATGTGACGCACTACGATCAATCAGATTAACAGATGTTTGAGATCTGGCAATGGCGGAATGTAAATTCACTCCGTTACTTGTCCGTAAAGAAACAGAAAGAAGCCGCTGGAATTGTTTATACCGAAACGTACGAAGATGGCACTGAAAAAAAAAAACACGCAAATACCGAAGTAAGTTGTCTCTACGATGAATCGTCTTGTGTCATCATAATAAACTGTACTGTTTTTACACACTCACAGCTTTCCTTTACGAGCTACGACAGCTCGGTCGGTATAGTGACTACGACATGGAATGCATGATCGAGGATACGGATTCCATTCTCGACAGAAGCAGCAACTTCTCCTCTTCTCTGAAGCTTCCAGACCATTCATGAGGCCCACTGACCCCACTGAAATTCGATGAGTACCACGGCCTCTTTATCAGCAGGACGGGCGTGAAGCTGACCGTTCATCTAATTCTAACACTGAAGTTAAGAATGCTTGGACATATAACTCCAATTCCCATATGCTTACAAGGCGTGGTGTTTAATTACGTCCACATCTGTTACATAAATAGTCCTGTGATTTTATCGGCGTGTAATGTGAACTTTTCAGAGCGTTGTTGATGAAGCAGTATCGTCTTATGGGATATAAACTGTTGCTTCGTAATTTCTTACACACGTTTCGAAGGAGCCTAAAATGGCAACAACCACCACCCCTGTTTGTGTCATATATCCTACTGCTGACACCACTTAAGTAACCAAATGTTTCGTCGAACGCTAAGGAGGAGACGAATTTTCAGGACGAAATGTCATTACGCCATCTTCGTGCGTCGTGGATGGTTGTCTTCGGCACATCTCACTGCATTTCAGCTTGATGTGGTTCTGGGTCCATTGTTACATTTGAGACAGCACACTGAGTTCTTAAACCTGTAAGCTTTACACATATATGTGATATTTACTGTTCTGAACTACACATTTTGATTCTAATGTTATCATTTGTTCCATTTCCCTAGTCCGTTCAGTTATTCTTATACTCACATCTGGTGTTGAGATTTTTAATTCTGCTGTCTCAGTTTTACTCCGTATGCAGCTTGAGCTTCCATGCCCCATTTTAGAAATACGCTTATTACACACACTACACAACTCCATCATTTATTTATGAGGCGAAATTAAGGGCCACGTCTGTACTTAAAACCATAACTTGTAAAAAAAACTCAAAAGTTCACGCTCCTCTGACGCAAATTATGTATTATCATAGCAGTCATCAGCACGGACATCAATACGTGTGAATTCCGACGCCCGTTAGAACAGTCGTTGTGCACCATCTAGCGCAGGTCCTAGAAATTGTAAAGCTTTATGTGGCGCGTGCTGCCATCTAGACGATATTTTCAGCACTGCTCACAACCATTCCTCTCGAACCGCCACGCACAGTTATAAAAGTGCGAAACTCGATCGCCATAAGCAAATATACCGTACCAGAGGATTCATTTGATAAGAGTATAAACGCGAGGACTTCATTTACGATTACTGCAGTGTTAGGCGACTTCTGTATTTTTTACAGTTCGTAAGTTTAAGGTCTGAGAACCTGTGAATACGCTGATGGATGACAGCAGGGGACAAAAAAAGAAACTTTCACGGACACCGGACAGCGTCTCTTTGAAATGAAGTCTGACACAACGTACGTAGCTCGGGACACACTTCCACTACAATCTGAATGTGCGGGTCTGCATACCTGAACCACGTGGATTAATAGAGTCTAAACAACTGCACGGTCTACTGCTAAACGACAAGGTTGGGAACGACGGTGCGTATTTATGGGGCTCCCGGTTCGAACCTGGCTCAATAAAAGACAACCTCGGTTTGCCTCAGTCCCTCCAATATAATATGGTCCGACAGATATGGTGACATTGTTATGAATGGTAGGTGGACAAATGCATATAATATTATTGCCACGCACTAATCATTACAAAATGGCGACAGCAATTACTGAACTTACAAAAAGAGGACAGCCAAAGAGATGTCGGTGCCAACGAGTGTGTGTGTGGTCTTAGGGAATTCATCCCGATGTGCTGCGAACATTAAAACAATAAAGCCTACTACTATTTATGCCGAACAACTCACATTCAATCGCTCAGTTTTATGCTATCAAACTGTAGGTTATGTTCGACGGTGTAATAGTTGGTTTTATTGTTTCAGTGTGTGTGGTTTTGCTATTTCATTACGCAATGTCGATTTCTGTTGTGACGTCCAATATCCCCAGCAAATTTGTAATACGGTGTCACTGCGTCACGTGGGTCACTTGTCACCACAGCATGGCGCATCTTGCATGGCAGATTATGTAAATGGCATCCAGATAGGGAGGGTGCCTACGAATACGTTTAAGCAGTCATACAAGTAGACAGCGGAAAACAGATGGCGTTCCACCACAGTGTTATGGTGTCGGCATGCGTATAAAATCTTGTACCGTAACACGGTGCGTTACGAAAACTACCTCATTCAGAAAATAAAATGAATTTAAAAGCAATGCATCAGAATGTTAATTTTTCATTATCACATTAATCCGCAATTTGAGGAGACAATAACACACACACGCACACCTACACGTGTACATACGTATATAGGCCCCGTATGTACATGACTTGCCGTGTCAGGATATGCCTGTCGAGCCGTCTCGGTTTTCATTCATATATCGGACAGTTTTAGAGACCACTGTACACGAAGACCTCCAAGAATTTACGCCTGAATTTCGAAACTAACTCTTTAAATATTTCGAGCAGACGTGGTACAGAGGACTGAAACATGCACTTAAGTGCAATGCTTTACACGTTCACTGCCACTATTCTTTACTATACTCGTACTTCAGCTGTCCCTGTGTGCGCCAGGAACACCTGTGGGGCAGTGGCTGTATAGCGTCATGCAGTCTTAACCTCGGCACTAGATGAAGGTGAGTGGTCGGCTTCACGACCGGGCTGCTTTACTTCCGCGGATATAGCCCAGAGTAGTCACTGAACATATGGCTGGGTGGATACGGTTGGCCGTTTAAGAAAACAGAGAAATTTGTAACTCCTGCCGGAAATCTAGCTATGGCTCCCCTGTCGTCCAGCCCGTAACCTGTTCAACACTGGCTGCATTACTGCGGCTACTGAGTACAGTAATGAGTCTTAAAGCATGAGGCAATAACGAAGCAAACAAGCCAGCATATCTTACTATCCGCGTATGTTCCACAACTTGATAACTCTTCACATAGTATTGTTGACCACAATAACGTACACACACGAATCAAATGCATACTATTCAGCTAAATCGTATTATTTTATATAACTTATTAACCTAAATTACTGTCACTGATATCATCATGCATCTATATAATCATTTTGACAAATACAAACCCCCTACAGAACGCGTAACTGAACACAACCTGAGACAGTGCAACGCACAGTTAGTTCCTCAGACGCAAAAAAAACGTGCGCACTACAAGCGAGCAAATGCAGCACCTGTGACAAACCTAAGTAGACTGTGCGAACGCAAATCTTGGTGACAGTGAAATTACACTGTTTGCAGACAGACAGCAGTAGCCTACATGCAGCAAATGGCGTATTACCATTCTGCACATTTAAATACACGACAAATGCAAACAGTGAGAGTGTAACCTTGTTCAATTCGCTCATGAAAGTTTAATCACTCCAAACAAAAGGGAATTCCCGTCGTCTGCCGTCGTTACTGTTCGAACAGACACACGAAGCTATTCCCATACTTTATTCGCGGTGCTCCAGCATCCAAAAATCCGCATTTTGGGCACAAAATTTACAAATCTACGAAAGACACTCAGTTTCCGTATGCCTTTTACAAAGGCTAGTTCCATTACTAACGAGATGCAACAGCACAAACCAAGTGTGTACTAACCCACATTAGTAACTGCAGTTCGGCAGCCTTTAATTTCCAGCAATTACTAGAAGGAACTGAAGAGCACCTTCGAAGGCCTCAGTATCGTAACAGGCATGAAAATTCGAAACACATAAATACAAAATACGAGCTGACATTCTGTGCCCAGACATCCTATAATTCACAAGCTACATTGCTAATGTTCACAAATGAACTTGTCACCATAAATGACGCCCGACTGGACTAGGCCTCCATTCGCAAGATCCATAGCTCACCGTGGCCAACCAGCAGATGCTATGCTGACCACCTGGCGCATACACATGCCGTACGTCAGTTTCGTGTCCGGATGTTATCCAGGGCCTAAGCAGTGCTCACTAACCTAGGCGCACAAAGAATGGGTCTTCGTTAGTTTTGTGAACCTCAGTACAAGTGAACTAAGTTCTGTGAACCTCAGTACAAGTGAACTAAGTTTTGTGAACCTCAGTACAAGTGAACATTACGTTCATCCGAATTATATTTAAGAATTAAATTCTACCTCATAAAAGTGCCACTGCATCACCATTATAAACGCGCATCGATCATGCTGTTAC
The DNA here is from genome assembly GCA_013340265.1 of Coptotermes formosanus. Classification (NCBI taxonomy): domain Eukaryota; kingdom Metazoa; phylum Arthropoda; class Insecta; order Blattodea; family Rhinotermitidae; genus Coptotermes; species Coptotermes formosanus. Next base: position 2,594,358 of record BLKM01000454.1, on the reverse strand, counting down.
CGAGATGATGTTACTTGGCTTGCATGCCACACAAAGCACATGAATACACAGTGTCAGGAAACACCGCAGTTTCCTAATGTTAACGAATTAGGACCGCACAGCTACCACCGCGCCTCAAAGAGCCAAACAGCATAGCTACTTCAAGGTGGGGGGGGGGGGGGGCCAATCCTATCATCCGCAGACATAATGTAGCAAGCTGGTCAGTGTGTGATTTCTGTCTCAGCTGAGACAAGCCATAAAATGGGGTGAGGCTTTCAGTAGCAACTACAGCTCTGTGTATGTTCACTGACCTCGTGTTACACTAATTCTCACAGAGATGCACTAACACAACTCTGAACCACTACAGGACAGGGTACAAGCTTTGTGCTTCACTGAATTATTTGACATCAATGTTTCAACTGCCTAAGCTATAAGCACTAAATGAGAGAGGAAGACAAAGAGGTATTAACAGGGATATTTGATACCTGTTTCATAAGAAATAACTGCTTCCATTCTCAGGGACCCTTCCACCCACTACACTCATTCTGGATTATCTCTCTTTCCTCCACTCAATTAACACATGCACTTCCAACTTTATTGTTTAAGTGCAATTATGTGCCCCACATGGTCAACAGCTTCACTGGCCCACTGGTTACAATACACTGCTATCCAAACAGGTAACCAAGTATAAACAGTCACCAAAAAAGAAACAAACTGCCATGAACTTCTCACAGAACTTGCCATGTATTAAAAAAACAATTACAGCAAACTCCAGCCAGTTAATAAATGAAAGGCAAAGTGCTTAACTAAAAACTGATTAATCCACAGAAACTACAAACAAACATACAAATGTAGTGTAGGATAGTAAAGTCATTATTAGTCCTTACTATCTGTAACAATGAAATACCTATTGCAGGCAAACAAATTACCTTAAACCATCTGTGATAATAAAGTAAGTCCAGGTACTAAATTCATCATTAAAGTCACACCTTTTTCCTACTTTGTTTAGAAGCATGCTGGTTAAGCTGGAGTGCCACTTGTCACACAATCCTCAGTACTGTGACAGCAGTGTAAGGTACATTTACAGCTTCCTTATTGTTCCCACCACAGTGGCACAGCTGCAGGTAGCAATTCAAAATCACACAAATGCCACACACACACACAATCAGAGTAATCAGAATTGTTTTCTTTTTAAATTCAGTAATTCTTCATCCAAAGCACTACCCATTTAAGTTGAGAGACCATCAAAATGTAATCATTTCCAATTTCATGAAGTTCCATCTCCCTACCATCACTTCAGAATCCTCTCCAGACCTGCAGTACTGACTTCTGAGACAGGCCACAGCTTTACTAAATTGTATCTAACAGCTTCTGTCTTGAATAACGCAAATAATTAGAAGCAATAACAGTTGAAGTTTCAAAAAGCTGCATTCCAGTCCTGAGAGAAGAGTTCTTAATAAACCCCAAATAAATCCAATATCCAGTATTCTTCTATTAAACAATAATGATACTGTCATACATGTTTTAAAAATATTCAAAACATAAATTTTTATCTTCAAAAAAGTTCACATACCAACCACTTTGTTCAAAGCTACAGTCACAAAGCTTCTGTTCACAAATAATTTGAGAATTTCTTACCTTGAGCTGATGCAGAGGCTGACGCAGAAGGCCAGGGTCTCTCCGTCCACCAAGTCGATCAGTCTCCGCCTCCACACACTCCATCGAAGACTCAGCTTCAGACAGCCATGCGAGGAACTTGTCCAAAGATCGATCAAAGTTGTGCAGCGAGTTCATTGCCGAGTGAAGCAGCTTTCCCCGGTTGATGATGCTGTTAACAGTGAGTTGATAGTCAAAAAATTAACCTTAACAATTTCAGTAGTGGTTCAAAGGAGATTACTACAACATGACATTTGAGGTTCCCATACCACAGTTGCTCAAAATTCATCTTCAGGAATGTTATGCCACATTGCCTAGTAAACAATTACCAATGTTTTGCAATATTATACTGCCTTCATTCTTCTTGGACTGCTTGACGCTGCAGTTGAGGACACTATCTTTCAAAATGTCATTAAGCTGTTCACAACTCAACATATGATAACAGCTCAGAAGACCTGAATCATCCTAAGAATACTACACAAAGGTTTATAACGTATGGAGCAATACGACCATGTTTCCTACATGCCATTATGGCATAATGTCTGGCGGAGAGTTATATATATTGTGATTGAAGTTTGTGTAGTGGACCACAATCATAAATGTCTTCTGGGTACTGCACCATGCTGGAAAGACGGATTTCAATAGTTTAGACATGTACTGCCTCCTTCTTCAGGGTTGAACCTAATGGACAGAAAAGATTTCAATGCCTTCATCTTTGCAAAGAATCTTAGCTTATAGATTACACCCTTCAGTTCACTCTAGTACAGGTCATACAAATGTTACAAAGGGACAGACCTCCAGTTCTGACACAGATATCATGTAACATTAAAAGAAAGATGTAACTAACACAACAGAAAGGTGAGAGCCATGAGTAAATTCCACCACAGAACTGTGTTGAATATGCAGAGAAGGGGATAATAAGCATAATGGTCTGTAACTCACACATGTAGAAACATCAGCCACGTGTGTTAACTGCAGTTAACTGTCATTTCAAGGGAGCTATTGACAGTTCTGGGTGCTATCAGGAGCACAATACTGAAAATCTTTCACTTGGAGTTAAGCCCAAATGTTCTGATTATAGTATGTTGTGACAAATATGACTATTACTTTCCACACTGTGCATCACTGCTGGTCCTTTCAAACATGTTTTCCTAAAAATGGATTTATTTCCATCAGCAGGTATAAAATTTACTAGTTACTACACAGCTGGGCCCTTAGGAAGACCTATTTTGAATCACTGTATCAGCTGGAATCTTTAGCACAATCACTGGTTCAGTCGGTCTCTTTAGAAAAAGTTAGTCCAATCACTGAACCACCGATTGAGGCTAGCCCTTCCTAAGGCTGCCACCTGCGTAGGAACATTTACAACTGATGACAGAAACAGCCCCTTTACAACAGGCCCTGTGTTCGATATAAACACAAGCTGAAAGGCAATGTCCAGAATAAGTGATGTTTACTGTTTCAAGAGATTTCCCTACTGCCAAGAGACATAAGACACAAGTATGTGCCTCACCTTTTCAACAAACAGGACCTAGCAAGAAACAAAACTTCTGGAAAGAATCAGTACATTCTGTTAATTTCTAAGGCAATTAACACAAAGTCCCTTACTGAAGAGAATGCAGCTGACGTGCACAGTGTGAGTCCCATAACACTTGTGACAATGGTCAAGGTAGATATGTAGATAACGTGAGTCTCTACCCCTGCATGATACAGTTTAAAACATACTGGTTGCCATTTGTTAGGTGTTTCATTTATAACAAGCCTAAAGATTAGCTTATGCACAGCTCTAACCACACAGCACACTACGAATGATAACTATACCACCTTACATGTAAAAAACATGACAGAACATCAGCCCAATATGTTTTTAGCTGGAAAACATCGGTTAGTGGTCATACACAAGGGATGTACAGCTTTCTGTGGGGCAAACCAGTGCCAAGGTCAACTACAAATTAGCCAGTACCAGTACTAACAAGAGTTCTGCAACAGCAACATACCATAATCAAAAGTACAGAATGGGCCTTGCCCTGCTGACAGGTGGACGGTTTTACGATTTATTGCATATTTCTGGTACCATACTAAAAGCAAATGTTCAGCTGTATAAATATTCCCACTGGAGGAAGAGGAAGAAGGGGATAACAAGGAGAAATATTGAGAAGTCTGCATACACTCAGCCTCTTAATGCAGGCCTTCTCTTAACTTGTAAAACAAAATTTAATTCTGAAACTGCCTATACAAGTGGTCAATGAATTAAAGTACATAACCCACTAAAACCAAAGTCCTGGAAAACATCTGCGCAACAATTATAATAAATATAATTTCACATTTTATTTAAGAAGCTTTGTTTTTCATTTCATTTTTCGTGGATTCTTCCATAGCAGTAGCCCTTCACCAGCAACTGATACTGTATCAACATGACACAAGTCAGATTATAAAATCCTTGGGTTCCCATCCCATTGTGCATAATCATAACTGTCTTTAATCTATACTGACAAGTACAACACAACACCTTATTTCCCAGTTTTTATCACAACATGTTTCGGGTGCGTGAACCATCCATCAACAGGTAAAATACAAATCTATAAGGAAAAAGTGTAAAGGAGAAGGCCTCCCCTTTTTACATTAGTACAAAATTATTTTACAATAAAATTTTTAAAATATATAAAGATTAAAACTGTATAATGGTCTATGATTTCTTATACGAAATAATATGCTTCAAATGTAATCTATTTATGTTTCAACCAGAGTTCGGTACGTGTGTGAATGCAAGGGTCGCAACGTTTCATTAAATCTCCAAGGAAAATCTGAGCAGTTGACTTCAAATTATGTATTATAAAATATTATAAAAGTTTAAAGCATGATCATGGGCATTTTCAGTTTCTCACTGATTAATTAATTAATTAACTCTATTAAGCAGTGTTGTTCGTGAAAAGAAAAGAGTGCAGGACAAAATATTACTAAACTTCAGACATCAGCAGTTATTTTGGAGGGCAGACAAATGGGTCTGTTCAGTGTAATAACTGTATTCCTAAAGAGTGGAACCTGTTCCTGGTTGGCAATTAATGTGAAAGAGTGGAACTGCTGAATTTCACATGACAACAGGAATACCTCAAATATATGAAATCAGAAGACACTGTTTCTCCATATTGGGAACAGTACATACTATATTTTGTACAGCAAACACTGATGCATTCTGACAAAGCAGAATGCCAGACACACCAATAAACTGGTTATTACTTAGCAACACTCTATCAGGTACGGAGCACAATCAACATCAAACATGACTGAATAATGACAAATTTGTATGACTGAGAAGGAAATTGATACTGGCATATTTTAAAAGATATATATGAGTGTAACAGTGTCGAGATGGAGCTCAGAAAGATAGTGAATGCCCTCCACAGTACAGTCCCAGCCCCATTAAACCTTGAACAAGGATATCAAGTACACACAGACTTCACCAACCTGCCTGACGGATGCAACAGCATTCAAACAATTTAGGTATGTCAACTTGGGGCCATGATTGTTCAGTCAGTATATTGCCTAAGCTATGGAGTAAACAGACGGGACTTTCCTCTCCTCCACAGTGTCCACAGCAGCCCTAGGAACCGCCAACCAATGGGTACCAGGAGCTGTTTCCCCAGTGGTACAGCAGCTGGGGCATGAATCTGGTCACCCATCCCATTTAGTGCCAAGGTTAGTAATACATGGAGTCCTGTCTCCACTCCCCTTATGCCTTCATGGAGTGATGTTTAATTGCTCAAGGTACCACTCTATCTTTAACCCCACGTGAATAAATTTTCTCTGGAAAAGTGCTTAGCTCATACGATCTTAAATGTGTCATCACTTACAATCAAATCTCCATACTCTTGGCTGCTTAAATATACCATTACATAACACTGAAAAACAACCTAACCTGTCATACAGGAGGTGGTATATGTAGACAAACAAGTCGGCTACTTTACTGTAAAAATGATTTGTCTATTCAAATACAACAAAATCACCACTGCCACTGATACCAAAATGTTCCCCATTTGATCTTCTATTCAACAACAAAACACTCCCACACTGTTTCACTGTCACATACATTTGCATATGCCATTTGTTTTTTATTTGTGTTTGTGCAGAGATCAAATTCTTTTGTTGATATTTTAACAGCTGCTTTCCACAGTGGTGATGATGATGATGATGATGATGATAATGACCATAATCTGTATTCACTTCCATTATGAACAGTTCATCAAAGCATTTCTACAAAGGCCTTTACCCAGAAACAAATAAAACAACCAGGCTGCCAATGAACCATATAAATTTAAATTTCACAGCACACACTTGCATCAGTCATATTAATTAATCTGATTACACAGCATGCCAGGGCAGGAGCTAAACTGCATCTCACTACTGGTTTATATATGCGTATTACCTAAACACAGGCTATGAAATTAAAGTGTTCGTCTGATTTCAGATAAATATGTGTCTGGGTACATGAATTTTTTTCTTGTTGCCTAAAATTAACATATGCAAGGAATGCATATGGAAACTGTGCCACTTACTGCTACTATCATACATTCTTTGCACAAAGTGCATAACACAAATGCACACAGAACTGCCTGTGTCTGTCTGCATGTTGTATCTAGAAAAGGCTGGATGAATTTTAGCAATATTTGGAATGAAGCCATATGCCAGAGTGAAAGTTACCCCACACCTGTACTCTCCCTGTACCTCCAGTCAGTAATAAAAACATGATAAATGCAAGAACTTGTGACATGGGACACACACACTCACACTCACACCCACACCCACCCGCCCACCCACAAACAAACACACACACACACACACACACACACACACACACACACACACACACACACACACACACACACACACACCAACCCCAAAGCAAAAAGCAATTGCTTATTTTTGAGACACCTGTTACTGTATGCCATTTTAGGTTCCTGCATTAAGAGGTGTGTGTGTGTGTGTGTGTGTGTGTGTGTGTGTGTGTGTGTGTGTGTGTGTGTGTGTGTGTGTGCGTGTGCGCGCGCGCGCGCACACGATCGCGTGTGTGTAAAACATAACACAATAAAATGGTAGCTGCATCACACACACTAAAGCTCCACTAATCTGACTTGCACAGGACCGGACAGGTGTGGAATCATCAAATACTCCAGGTTATCAGACGGTACCTATACAGAACAAAGTTCTCATACATAGTTGTTTGTTACTGCCCCTATACTTGGACTGTACAATTAACTAGCACAGTAGTCCCTTTGGATATCTCCTTCATCTGCTGATTTAGGGTCATCAGTGTCCTCTTCTGTATTTTATGGAATCTTCATACCAGAAGAAGTTTACAGAGTGAGAGACAAATGGTCACGAGACACCACAATGATTCATTTACAGATACACCCAGAGGCCTTTGTGAACATGTCCCTGAGATCTGCCTGTTTCATTGCTAAAGCTGTCTACTGGCAAAAAGCAAAACTTCCGGTCTTGGGACAACCCTCAAGTGCCAGATTATCAGGAGTTCTGAATTATCAGGATTTCTGAATTATCAGATGTTGAATCAAAGGAACTGTGCTGTATTTAGTCTTTGGTTTGATGGTAGTAACTACAGAAACACTGAAGCTCGGCACTTGAAATTAAGTATGGAGATATTTCATAAACATACTAGCAAACTCTGTAAAAAGTATTGTTTTAAGGGATCAATTAAAAAAATAGTGACAGTGTGGATCCTTCAGTTTATGCATAACCTGAATAAAATAAATGCTTAAAATTCAGTTCTTCCCACAAATAAAGCAAACAATGCTGGCAAACACTATGTAACACATTAAAAGCCTAACACACCTGGATTCAAACTAACAATCACATGTGTTAGTTCAGTAAGCAAGCACACGACATAAATTACATTCTGTTACTAAGTTATAAATTCACATATTCTAAATGTAAGTTATCAAATTCAATGTCTTGGTTCAATTTTTATAATAAACACTTTCACTACCGTTTTTTATTACAACTGTTTTACTTGGTTTCCCCCCTTCCCCCGCAAACCTCACATCTACTAGACAAGTACATGAAAGCTCTGTGTACACTGACATGGATTACAGCTCCCCAATCTTTGTTTTCACCAACAGCAGACTTTACTTACACTTTCATCTTCACTGAGATTAAAATTATGAGATTTTTTCATAAATTATCCCATAAACATCCTGTTCTTGACCCTAGATCCTACAATTTTAAAAGAAATGTGTAAAACCTGAAAACATAATTGCATTAACTCAACAATGAAGAGTCCTTTTTGAGAAGCTAACAGTTTCTCAGCCTGTCAAGAAGTTCCCCAGATTTTATGAAACTTACAAGTTCATTAATGTGCCCATAACAGACTGCTACCAACGATGAATCCAGACCCGGTGGTCAAGTCTAGCCAGATACACGATGTGGTGCTATACCAATTTCTAAACCTGAACTCTGGACCAGGTTTCACCACTAAGTGCCACTGGTCTAATCCTAAGCCAGAAGAATTAAGTCCACATCCTCCCATCATACTTCTTGAAGACATACTTTAAAGTTACCTGCCCATCTATGCCCAGGTTTTCAAAATTTTTCTTTCCTTCAAGTTTCCCATCAAAACCCCACATTCATGTCCTGTGTCTCCCAGAACCTATCTCATCCTCTTTGATTTAATCACCTTAACAACATTAAGAGAGAAGTATAATTATGAAGTTCCACCTAATGCAATTTTCTCTGGCATCCTGTTGCTTCCTCACTGCACTATTCTCAAACACCCTCAAATCTATGTCCTTCCCAAAATGTGAAGGTCCAAGTTTCAGACCCATGCACAATAACAGCATAATTTACAATTTTGTACATTTGAATCTTTGCATGTTTATATAGCAGATGGGAAGACAAAAAGTTCTGCACTGAATGGCAGTCCCTAAACTGGGTTAGAGAAAAAACAGCATTACAAGTAGCACAGTCAAAAGTGGCACATTTTTTTCCGTTTCACCCACATCTCTTTCCCTTCTGATATGTTTCTACTCATATTAGTTTTTAATTAATTCAATAACCAAAATCTATAAATGACATTCAAGTGAGGCCTCTGCAGTATTCACACTGTACCTATTAAATGGTAATCTGATATATAACACAGCCCACAATACAGCTCATCTGACTGAAGCATCTGTTTGGCTAGAAAAATAAACATGGTTAAGGTCATAGTGGTGTACCAGTGTTTCTCTTGCAAGGATTCAAATTTCTGGTTATAAATACAGGTCACATATATACACTGGTATCTTTAAAAATACAGTATGAATTATCTAAATATTGTTGTAACATGGTGTACAGCACTGTGATGTTACACAGACACTGCATGTATCAAGAAAAACACAAATATTTTGAAACATGTAAAACCTGTATATGACTTAACAGAACTGACTCTGGGGATATAAAATCAGAGTGAACAATGTCCAGCCATTACCAGAATATACAAAATTTCAAAAGAATGTTGGCAAAAGTATAAACTTCACTACTTCCACCATTTATCACCCCTCCTCTCACTACACTATCCAACTGACATACATTCCACAAACACAGAACAGCAGTTTTAAAGGTAAAGATACAGTTGTCTTTCTACCTAATTAAACACCACACCATGAAGGCCAATGAGGGACAGAAGGTAGACTGCCACACATTCTTAATCCTTCATTGGTCTGACAGTGAGTTACACCTGACAGTGCGTTCTGTTGTACCAGGTCCAATGCCAAGCTCAAACTAACATGTTATTTTACAATGTTTTATGCTATTTTCTAATCTCTTAATTTTCTAGGAAATTAATTGGGACACAATTATGTAAATTCACAAAAATAATTTAGGCTGAAATGGGTTAAACTTGGCACTTCATAGAGTTCAGTTCTCAATGTTACATTCCATATGCTTTATCCTTGGCAAAAACGGTCCCTTCTAAACATTAACTAGGAAGCTGGGTGCCAGAGCCAGTCTGTATGATAAAGAGAGGACAAAATACAGGGAGTTGAACCAGGATTCTGCAGACACCCGGCTAAACCACATGTTTCAGAATATGGCCACATGCTCATTGTTCACGACAGCTTGTAATCTGCCCTGCACCTTGGCCACTTCCCTTACTTTTACACATATGAACAATGCTGAATGATGGCAATAGTCTATTCATAATGCCAAGGCAGGCCATAAATGGAACTAAATGCAAATTATATTGACACACAGTGAATATTATATAAATCATGAAACAATGAGCTGAGAATATAAACATACATAAAGAATGGGAGAGAAGAAAAAACCACCTAATTAACTGAACACCTAATAGAAAAAATGAGAACATAATATTGAAAATTTATGAAATGGTAGTTGAATGGAATAATCGAATCTGAAGAAAGAAGACAAGATCATCATTAGTGACAAAGTGTACAGAAGAAAAACTATGACAATCTGTCGTGAGAAGAACTTGTAAGCTTATGCGAGATTTGAGGTTATCACAGCCTGTAGCCAGACCATGAACATAGTGGGTGCAGTGGCTTCCAGTGTGGGAGAATGTACATACATATGATTATACAGAATGTCCCAGGAGGAAAGGTCAATATTCCATTCTAAGCATTCGGTCATTCTAAGCAAAAAAGTGTATACGAATATGTGTCCTATTCCAAATGTCTTCCGAGATAGAGCTATTGGAAGGTACAGTTGCAAAACTGTTGATAAGAAAGGGATATTACGTACTGTTTCTAATACCGGTAATTATTATTCAAGTGACAAAGTTGGTACAGTTTACCTAGTATAATAAATGTTTGAAAATTCCACCATCAACATCAATGCACTTTGCTACTCATGTGAGGGCATGGAGTGTTGCTCGTCCAAGTGCATCTCAACGTTCCTTTATGCGGGTGATAACATCCGTTACGTGACCAAGCAGTTCATCTCGTGTATCCACTTTTCTTCCGCACACTTCACTCTGCATCCAACCGCACAAACAAAAATCTAACAGCGTTAGGTCTGGAGATCTTGGTGACCAGGTAATGGTACTGCCACGATCAATCACCGATTAGGGAACTTGTCATTGAGATACTGCATCACAATTAGGGTATAATGAGAAGGGGCTCCATCATGCTGAAAGTACATAGCAATCCGTGTAGCCAAGGGAACATCCTCTAGTTGTTCCGGTAATTCATTTTGCAGAAAGACTAGGTAATTTTGTCCTGTCATACGATTGTCTACCGGGACCAATCAACATGTCATCGATCATACTGCACCACACATTGAAAGAGAAACGACGCTGAAAATTTGTTTCCACAGTACCATGTGGATTTTCATGAGACCATCGATGTGAGTTACATGTGCTGTTGATTCCATTAAAGGTGAAAGTAGCTTCATCAATGAATAGTACTAATGGAAGCAACTGGTGATTACTATGTAACCAGTAACAAAATTCTAGACTCATGGCATTGTCTCCTGGGTGTAGATTTTGCACATGCTGTGGGTGAAATGGGTACAAGCCGACTTCATGCAATGTTTGTCATACAAGTGTTCGTGAAACACCGAGACGTGTAGAAAGTCTTGGCATGCTAGTCATAGGGCTATGCTGTACCATTTCTCAAGAATGTTTTCCTGTTCCTCCACATTTTGTTGCCGTGCTTGTTCAGATGAAACATGACCACCGGGAAGTGTACAACATTCACGCAATGTAATGAACACCTTGGAAAACACTCTACAATTCGGAATTCTGCACATAGGAAACTGTCGACGGTATTCTTTGACAGCAGCCGTGGCACTACCATCGCAGAAGCCGTAAACGTACATCATATCTGCATATTCAGCATTTGTGAAGATGTGCGGCATTTTTCACAACTCTCCTACAATGTCACTATCAACAGTTACAACAGCCAGCTGACACTTCACAGCGATTCACATGCTTCAGACAGTGGTGCAGTATGGTGGAAGCGAAGGACAATATTTCGCGCCAAAGCCAAACTACTGTACATTCCAATAGCTCCATCTTGGAGACCACTCGGAATAGGACACATGTTCATACACAATTTTTTGCTTAGGATGACTGATACTATGACCTCCCGGAATATTGACCTTTCCTCCTGGGATTCCCAGTATATGCATATAACCTTCCACTATGCACATCCTGTGTGTGTGTGTGTGTGTGTGTGTTAAGTATGCATAAGTGTAAAAAGTGTGTTTATCGCAACCACAAAATCAACACTTTAATTACACAACGTGCTCTATGTGGATGCGGTAGGGTGTCACATGTTTTTTAGGAGACTGATCAGCCTGTTTGTCTTTTGATATCTTGCAAAACTTTGCTAATTCCTAGTGGGTACCTCCAGATTTGTAGTGGATGCATTGCACCCACTTGCACCCCCTGGCTAGGGGCCTGGTTTCAAGTGATCACCATGACTATTCATAGTCATCAAAAACTGGAAGATATTAAAGTTCTCTATGACCATCATGTCTTTTTCCTTTCCAATCTAGAAAAAGTTTATCCCAACAAGGCAGTTTACAAATATATCATTTCATGAACTTAGATTAAATGAAGTGATTGTCAGTCCCACATTACACATTTGCACATCTGCCACATTGTTTCCACTGACTGCAGGGAACTTGGAAGTATGGTTTTGGGATGATACCCAATGATGTAAAGTTCATACAAATTTCTGTGAAAACCTGTAAGCTTGTTTAAAAGTTTACATGGAGTGAATGTGCACATGCATGGAAACACCCAAACAATCACACAGCATGATGATGTCAAAAACTTGTTACCTTTACCTAATAGCAGAATTTAGGCTAACAAGATTAAGTTGTGTGCAAAGCATTACAATTCTGATATGCATCCTAATTTATTAACGGATATAACATCTCACTCTACCACACCATCACTAAACATACAGCTACCACTGTACACACACACAAACATATGAATTCAAGATGGAATTTAACTGAATTATCATCAACAATTGCATACATTTGTAATTTCCATTTACGTTCACAAAACCATTAATGATGGCTGAATAAACAATTCAGAAATGTAAATATAGCTTCTCTTTTATTTAATTGCCTTGAGAAGCAGAAACTTGGCAGAAAACAAGGATATAAATGTTTTATTCTTCAGTACAACTCCTATTCACACTCTTCTCACTCTGGTTCTGACTTGAGACATGTGCAAAAGCATAACCATGTCTTCACATAAAGTGGCTGTTTAAAATCCCCTGATCTAAATCAAATTTGAAAGGGATCAATGAGTTTTCATAAAATTCCCGAACAAAATTTCACAAAAATTCACTCGGCTGTTCTCAAGTTGTTTCATGGAGACAGACAGGAAGAGGTAGCAATACAAATTGGAGGCCCACAGGGTTACAGATTTTTAAGCAACTGTCAACAGCAGGCAGAAGAAAAGGAGAAGTAATGAAACTTGTGTCTTAGAGGGTAAAAATGATGGCTGCCCACCTTGTGTTCAGGTTGTTGTACCGTTGATTGATTGTTTCAGTCATCTTCTTGACCTTTGATGTGTCATCTTGCTGGTACACAGCAATTAACTTCTGAGTGAGCTGATTGAATAGTTCAATGTGGTGTTTGTACTGGTGCAGTTCTGCATGATATGACTGAAACAAAGCACACAAAACTGTTATTTACATTTTAACAAAATCTATAAAAGTGGGCCAATCAGGTAATGCACTTCAGTAATAATTTTAATGAAGCATTAAACTCTTTCAAAAGTGGTCCTGCACTCCATGTTTTTGAAATTTAAACAATTGCCCTGATGCTTGCTAATTTCATTAAATAAATATTATTCTCAGGGCAGTTATAAATCACTATCGACACAGTTATGTATTATGTTTTATCAGATGAATTACACGGCTGCGTAGTCAGCCTCTGTCCACTGAAATACCTAAAATTAGAAACACAATTTCAACTTTATTTTTGTATGGTTAGAATGAGATCTCAGTCCTTGGGTGTTAGTTAACTATATATATATATATATATATATAGATATATAATGTTAAAACCAGTAAACTACAGGGTAAGTAATCTGATAGAAAATAGTGTCAGCATTGAGACGGTGCGGTATAGCAGATCCTCTCCAGAATCTTTTTTGGGTTGTGTTTGTTTCTTGTCATCCCCAGAGGATGTGCCTTGTTTACTACGTTGTGTGTGATAATATGTTGGGCATATCCATCGATAACTATGTTTGGATTGGCATATAATGTGCATACAGTTGTCTAAAAAAGCTGTGCAACCCAAATTTTAAAAAAATAAAATTAGAAGATATCTCAATATATTTAAAATGTTTATTCTACACCTGAAATTACACTTACAGTCTTACAATAAGTGCTGGAAATGTCCACCGTGCTTAGCAATGCAGGCATCCACTCTCTTCCTCATGTTACTAGCAACCTTGTGTACAGTAACATTACATGTATGGTATTCCATGTTTTGTTTCAGTTCATCAAGTGAATATGGGTTGCTTTCATACACATTTTCTTTAAATTACCCCACAAAATATAAGACTAAAATAGAAGATAGTGTTCAACAATAAAAGACATGGCGGTAGACGTGCAGTTTTAAAGCCACTTCTGAGATGGTGACAAGTCACATACCCTGTGCTTGCCCTTGCACAGATTCTGCACAGTCATACCAACACATTCATCCACCAATTCAACTTCAACACATTCATTCCTAACTACTGCTAAATATCAAACTTCAGGTTGCGCAACTTTTCGATCACTCTGTGTAATGGTGCTGGGCTTACATGTATCATCTGTCTAGTGGATACCAAAGTGGTATTATTTATGTTTAAAATTCCATTACATATTGTGTCTTGGTATTGTTTTGGAGTTGACCTTAATGATCTAGGCACTGTCACTATGTGGTGTGCGAATTTTCATAATGAATTTGAACAATGGGGTGCCAAAAGTCAAAAGGTAGATGGGAAAGGGCACCTTCGAAGACTGTAAACCTTGGCAGATTGATGTCATCGTATGCAAAGGAACTCAAAGTTCATGATAGCTGCTGCCAAAGTCTTCAAACACAGAATGTAAACACTCCACACTATACTCAATTTATATTTATGGAAATCACTAATAATTTCTTGCCACCTCCCTTATCATTTAAACAGATTCTTAAAATGATTCTTCAGCATCAAATCTTGGACTAATTTGTAGTAACTCACTCACAACAATTAACTTCAGCTTTTGACACACACTCTCAAAAATACATAATTTTTTAAGTACATATATATATATATATCCGTACGATTATAGGTTTCTGATATGTGACACCATGCAATTTGATATCTATCTACCACACTACACAGCATCACATCTCAGAAAATGTCATGTGTAATACTCAGTGCCATGGGAATCCCTGATCTTACATGCATTCTACCTGTGGCAAATGTTCATACAAACAAACAAATACACAAACAAGCAAACAAAAAATGCTACTGAAAACATTAAAGACACAAACAAAGGAATTAATCTTCCCAAAAAAAAAACTGCTCAAGAAATGTTTACTGCAGTCCACTCTTTTGTGTTTATTTCATGTAACAGGCACACCCATGGTTTAGTGTTTGCAGGGAAAAGATGAACCAGATGCTATCACCTGTTTCTTTTGCACTCATGCCAACCACAGGCAACGCAAAGTCTTGATCTTCACTGTGAAGAGGGATGGTGCCACTTTTTGGTACATTATTATTAGATACTCCACCATGTACAATACAACACATGTGGGTTTCTCTCCATCTCTTTCTGTGCAGTGGAATAAGCAGTTTATAGTCTGTGCAACAGGAGGGACAGGAGCAAAAGAGGGCAGGAAGAAATTCCAGTACAAATTGAAGAAAGAAAACTGAAAAGAGTTTGACACAGATAAAGTAAAGGTAATGGATGTGTAAAAAGGAAAGCACTTGACTGGAATCCTCATATTCAGCTTCTTAACTAACTAATACTTTTCGTACCTCACAAGGAAAAGGAACTGTTACAAATAACAATAATCCCGTAACTTGTTCATTTGAGAGTAAAAGTTAAGAAGACAACATGGGAGAGAGAGAACAGTTGATGAAGCGCCTCCACAAAAAGACAAACACACAGTCAAGTTAAAATGATTGGCAAAGAAAACGATCTTATGATGGCAGTTTGTGGATGCCCTGTGCCTTTCCCAGAGTTAACTGGAATAACGAGCTGGTGGTGACAGTAACATATGTACTATCCAGAGGCAGGACTTAGGTGTATTATTTCAAAAAATATACCAGTAATTTTAGCCCCCATTCTGACCGTCTATCAAAGTAAGTCTACATCATACTAAAACTGTCGCTTGAAAAACTATTGATACAAAGTCATGATATATCTATCTACACAAACAATACCTGGCATTTTGCAGAACATGTTACTCCTACACATCAGAAGTTATTCCGTGTAGCGGAGCCATTCTTGAGAACCTAATTATCGTCACGCATTCTTGGAATTCCCCAAATTTGACAGAACCTGCAGGTTCATTAGACCACGTTCACAACAGCTTGTTAATGCACCTTATCCCGAGTCACACAGACCCATCCCACACCCTTCCATCCCTAACTCTTTAAAACCTAAATTTCACTGCGCTGTTTTCACCGTGCATTTTTATTGAATTATTCGCTAAAAAGTACCAACAATAAGGCATAAGTATTTAGCCTATGTAACCCCAAATTCCTTAGGCAGCCACCTTTACTCCTACATGTTTCGGTGGCACATCGTCAAAGCCACTCCGTAGGAATTGCTATCCATCACTGTATATGTACTGTGACAGTCCCCTTCACACTGGTCAGTGTGCGTATGTGAAAAAGGACGGTATCTCACCAGCGGCGTCGCAGCCTCCAAGTGTGAAATCTCTCTCCCTGATGATGGTGGTATACATGCCACCGAAATATGTAGGAGTAAAGGTGGCCGCCTAAGGAATTTTGGGGCACATAGGCTAAAAACTTGTGCGTTATTGTTGATACTTTTTTGCGAATAATTCCTTAAAACGCATTTTAATAATACCCTTCTGTCAACACCTAGACCATCCAAGTGCTTTCTTCCATTCAGGTTCACCAGCTAAAATATTTTCGGAATTTATGCACCTCCCATGCTTTCCATATGCCCACAAATTCCATTATCATTTATCTGTTCATCCTTACAATACGAGTATACGGAGCAAGTCGTCATTATGCAGTTGCCTCCAAACTCACGTAATATCCCGTTCTTCACATCAAACTCTTCCTCCCAGAAGTGTTCCCCAAAGCTTAATCTCTCCTTAGTTTTAACGATCAAGTTTAATACCTACACACAACATTCGTAGAACTACTGTTTTGTGCATTTTAATCTTTATGGTTTAGAAAGGAGACGAGAATTTCTTACACCACGCATGTGTGATTACTGAAAGGCATATTTCGAACCAAACACAGCACAATTGCGCCACAGGGTTCCACCCATAGACCCGTAACAAATGTAAAGTCTGCTGCACTGGGTACAATTATTGTCTGGTTAGAAACTGGAAAGCTGACGCCACGTTGAACAGCAACGCTGGAGATTAACCCACTCAGATTCTGAATGCCACGGCTGACAGCCTCTGCTTTGTATCTGGAAGAACTTCACTTCTACTCCCAGCCAGGACGCAGCAGATACTAACAAAGTTTCACTAATTTACTCAACCTCAGATGAATGGTTAGGGCTACTAGAAATCTGTTGATTTTTAACCCACAAGTTGGCCACTTTGAGAAACTTTTGTTTTTCTCCTTAGCTGCAGTTGGGTAGTTAGCACTTCCGTTTCGTGTCGTAAAGACCCTACTTCGATTAGCCGCAGGGAAACCCCTTCCTCTGTTAAATGTCCACAGAGTTCTTCATTCGTAGTTAACCATTTGAAGCTAGCGGTAACTTTACATACCACCAGGTTTAATATCCGAAAATTCTGCATGGTGCTCACACTGGGTTGTGCTTCATATGGATGTCAGAACAAACAGCAACTTTCACGTTATAAATCATTAACTGAGTGGTTTTTAATAACCGAGGTGGAGAGTGTTTACTGCGCGGTACGCACTGACTGTTCATATAAAACAGATTGCATTTCGCCTTAAAGGGTTAATTTACTATCACGCCTGCTTCGTATTCGAGAGGATGTGGGTTCAATTCACAACAAGCACACCAGCTAAACTGTTTTGGCGGAATTTTCTCAGTCGCCTTTAAGCAGTTATCACACCTGCCTTGCATTTGAGAGGCCTGGGGTTCCATTCTCAACCTGGAGGCCGACTGTAATAACTTCTGGTGGTTTTATTCCTGTCCTGTAGATCAGTGGCAGAACAATGCGCAAACTGGTAAAGATCACTTCCTCCAACAGTGTTGGCAGGATGACAAATACCAGAAAACAGTTGTTTTTGAGACTAACTACTGCGACACAAAGACATATGTGGCGTGGAGGCAACGTTCCAAGTATTCTTAACCTCGGCATTAGAGACAGGTGAGAGAACAGCTTCGCGCTGCGATCAATGTACCCCGTGACACAACGAACAGGGCACTGAGTAGGCCCAAGAACCTCCCTTAGAGTAGCCACAAAAAGAGTAAGACAGCCCTAAAAACAAAGGTCACAAACGTGGCTATGATCGTACAATACGCGTGATATGGCGTAGGAGATTTATACAACACGGCAAGCTCTAGTAAGCGGCCTGAGCTGTCCTACGCTACCACAAACACACAGGCGTAATGAACGGCGACCCACGCAGTGCGTGAACACAATACACGTGACACACATTAACGTGGTCTGTCAAAGCTCATCCTCTTCACTGTTAAAGAAGCTAAGTTCAAGGCTTTTCCTCCTACACTGTAGGTACAAGGTCAAGTTCACCCCACGTGCTTATTTTTTGCCGCTTTACTTGACTGCAAGACTGTACTGCGTCGCCGATAGGTCGACTGAAGAATGACAGACTGGAAAGGATTCGGAAATAAGTAGCGGTGGCTTTGCATGGTGCTGAAACTTGGACACTTTGGAAAGTAGATCAGAAATACTTTGAAAGTTTTAAAATGTCGTGTTGAAAAAGGATTGGGTAAATCACTTGGACCGACAGTGTAAAAATGAAGAAGTATTACAAACAATCAAGTAGGAAAGGAGCATCCTACTTAAAATAAAACGACCGAAGGCTAACAGGATCCATCATATCTTGCGCAGGAACTGCCTTCCAAAACACGTGATTGAAGGAAAGACAGAGGGAAGAATAGAAGTAGCAGGAAGACAAGGAAGAAGACGTAAGCAGCTACTAGATGGCCTGAACCTTTTAAAGCCTAGAGGTAACTTTATGTACCACCAGGTTTTACATTAAAAAATTCTACGTGGTGTTCACATTGCGTTTGTGTGTTGTGTCGGGATATCAGAATAAACACGGAATTTTGCGTTATAAAACATTAAAAGACTGGTTTTGTATAACCGAAATAGAGTGTTTACAGCGCGGTACGTACTGAGTCCGTATGTAAAACAGATACGCTTCGTCTTTAATGGGTTAAGGAAACGCGAGGTTACTGGAAATTGAAAGAGGAAGAACCAGGTCGCACTCTCTGGAGAACTTGATTTGGAAGAGGCTATGGACCTGTCGTACGACAGACTACGGAATGAATGGTGGTCTGACCGAGGTACTATTCGAGAATGTACCTGGAGGGACCGAAGAAAACGACGAAAAGCTTCAGTGACAATACGTGGCTGTCCGAGATTCGAACCGGGTGCGCCACTAACGTACAGCGTTACCAGTACAGCAACCTGCTCGGTCCCGTGTTTGATCAACAACCACGACCTTAAAGACGTAAGCAGGAGTGGAGGTACAGCTCTACTGGTTCTTAACCTCAGCAATGGACGGAGGTCAGTGGTCAAGTTCAGGACTACGCTACCTTACGCCTAATTAAAGAGCGCTCAGCAGCAATTAGAGTCAAGGCCCTCCAATATAGAGATTATCCAAAGCCTTTTAAAGCATGAGACAGAATTCACTGAGTGTGGAGTCAAAGTATTGTTCGGCATTCATCTTCAGAAGATTCAAACCCGCGACCACTGTAACTGATGGCGCTGGACCCCACAGATACGTCAACTGGAGACTCTCTTCTTGCCACGATACGTTAAAATAAGATTCGGAGGCTTACAACATGGTCCGGTGAACGAACGAACGAACGAACGAATGAATGAATGAATGAATGAATGAATGAATGAATGAATGAATGAATGAATGAATGAATGAAGAGTGGGTTCAAGCCCCAGGGTCCAGTGAAGAGTTAGTTTGCTTGACGCGGAGGGCGACTATCAGCTCCTCACGAAGGACTCTGCTCGATACAGTTGCAATGATAATACGGCCAAGTCATAAACTTACTGATCGGAGTACGGAGGGGCGCCGTTTTTAAGTGCAGTCTCAAGACTGGTGATCAGGAGGTGGTCACGGTACCCCAAGCACGAACAGAAATTCAGCACTGATAGGCGCCAGCACTGTAGGTTCAATCTCGGTGCCTCCTGGATTCAAGTCAATGCCGTTAAGTCTAACCGGCTGGACAATTAGTCCTGTCAGGAGTCACATATGCAGGTTATGATATAAGGAATAGTGAAGACAAATCACCTTGTGTCATACTGCAATATGAGTTGCTCGAGTATAAAATGAACTTCACAAATATCAAAATAATCCCACCTGTAATCTGAAGCAGCCTTGTGAAAGAGGATGGGAAAGAGAGGACGGCTGGTGTAACCAAGGCAACAGGAAGTTCAGCGTTCCTTTAGGCGGGGAATTTGAGGAGTAAATCAGCATAACTGTGCTAGTGCCACTTCACAGTTGTAGTAGCTACAACTGACATGCTTATATACTTTAAGTTACTGATGATGATGACAACATAGTGATGGCGGTGGCGGCGATGACAGTCAAATTTTATACGATAGACTCGCCAGAAAGCAGCATATTTTACACGACTACAATTGTCAGGGCACTCCCTTGACGGTGCATCAACGTTTCCACACCTCTTAACAGCCCAGGAATCAAAGCTGGTCCAGGATGTAGTGTTCACGGCGATGATGGGGGGGGGGGGGGGGGGACGCTGTTTCCTGCCATATAACTCACTGTACAGTGTTACTTATAGCCGAATTATTTTGGCACCAAATATTGGAGTACGCCTGAACTGTTAAAACGTCTGTCAACAAGGAAGCAAAGATGTCACTTCAATTAGGTTTACTATTCAAAACAGAGGTATCGGGAAGGATGACTCCAGTAAACAGTGTACTGCTGGTTTAGTTATTCAGTCAAACCGTTAATTACTCCAGTAAACAGTGCATTCCAGACGCACCGATCAGACAAAACCTTATTGCACCAAACACCCTGACACAAACGCATATGGTGAGAGGACAGGAACACCGCACCTCGGTACCTTTGCCCGGATTTAGGCTCCCACCGTCCTCACACTTAGGTGAAAAGGTCTAAGATATGCTTTCGGACCGAAAGTTGTGGTTGGGCGGACAGCTACGTACTCGACAAAATGGCGGCTCTGGTACTGGTGTTGAGAAGAATAAGGGGAGGTGGTGGTAGTGGTAGTGGTCTGTTCTGAGGATACAGCAAAGGAAAACCGTTGACGAGTTATTGAACTCAGCCTGAATCCTGGTACTTGCATCGCATTTGAAGCACATGACCTATACGAATTATATTTAAAGAGTAAATTTCCACCGCCCAATAAATACTCCCCGTCTTCGTTATAAAACCACTCGTCTTCGTTATAAAACAAACTCGCCGAAGCTGTTCAGGGAAATAATCGCTGATTATTGTCAGAATCATAAGAAACACATCAAAACATTCCGTGAGAAAATGCAGCACGTCTCCCCGTTCAGGCAAGTGGTACGTACAATAATGTAATCACAGTGCTCTGGGGGGTTAAACAGTGCACACAGCTGCCCACAGATGCAACTAACGCAGCGCCATCTCTTGTACCTTTTGCTCCCTCAGCTGTGCCTCCAGTACATCCGCCGTATGACCCACAGCTCCCATCCGTTCGAGTCGCGTCTCCATCCGCCCCAGCCAAGCCTCCACTTCCAGCCGCTTGCTCTCGTACCGCTGACTGTCTGTCAGCATGGCATCCAACTGCGTCTTCCTCTGCATCACCTTCGAGTTCGTCTCGTCCCAATGTTCCCGCAATTTCGTAACTGAAACATAAAATTACACCACCGCCTAAAGATACTAGGTCGTCTCACAGTCCGGCAGGCACCTTCATTAAATAACTTTTATACGCACAATTAATAGAAGCAAATTAACTCAAATCCTTAAAGGAGTTAATGTATACAGTAAGTAAATTACAACAATATGAAAGAGTATGCTCAAAGAATGAGCTGTGACAAGATTTCCCGAAACCTACACCAAACAAGCCAGAAAAAAACAGTGAAACGACAAGCCAACTATAGTAATATTTCTTCCAAGGCTGATGACGTAGCAAAATGCATTCTACTTCATTAGCCCCGCCTATTACCATGTGCTGTCACTCGAAGTAGTTTTACTGAATATTCTAGAATTAAGATCACAATTTTACAGTTACTTCTATGCAGCAAAATTCTCCTGCGGCTTAGACCGGCATCAGTTCGAAGTTAGCTTCAGAGACATGCTACGTCTCCATCATTAGGGAATGATGACGCCACAGCACGTCTCAGTCCGGACCGACGAGGCTTACAGCACGAGGTTTCACCTTTTCTAGTCGCCGTGGATGCCTGAAGTCTTATACACAGCACAATCTTCGTACATACCGTAACTGTTGGCGAAATTTCTAATCCACACATACAGGGTGCAACTGCGTGTTAGGATTCTAAGTATCCAATGACACACAGGACCGACTTACGTTAAGCAGGTACTACATGTTGCTTTCTTTGCTGTAGATTTAATCAGCCTGGTAGGCCAAGGATAAATAACCAATCTATGGATTGTTCGCTAGAAATCTACAATCTCAATCAAGAATTTCTTTACAATACCGGCGGCTGCATATTTAAACTCCTCACAAAAAATCTTCCCAAGAACTGAAAAAAGGGTATTGTTTAACAAATTAGAAAAAGTACGCATAGTGAAAATTTGGAACGCTCGCGGTCTTGCCCCAAAATATTAGGTAACGGATAGGAACTCTGTTTCATTCATCTCTGCAACTTCTGTTCGAAACAGTTTTCGTTCCAAAAAATATCCAGCAAGTTATGCTTAAGATGTGGGCAGAATCGCGCAGGTCTTCATGTAAGGTGTACGTACATGTGTGGGCAAAAGGTAGTACAATTCTGCACTAAAGAATTCTGTAAGCGTACGCTCCCAGGCTCTCAAGATGTAACATGCGGACAGACAGAAACATGTCGAAACTAACGCGCGCATTTTTTTTGGAACCTTTCATTGCTAAACCTCCAAAATATGTTCTAAATTAATCTTAGACAATGACGTAATCGGCATTTTCACAGATGAATATTTTTGGATATAGTCCCGAAACTGATTTAAACTATCTGGGTACACGTGGCATTAAATCCACGACTGTCATGGCAAAATCACCATTCAACAACAACAAGGCGCCTTTCATCAGCAAGTTGGACTTACATTTAAAGAAGAAACTAGAGAAATGCTACATTTGGAGCATAGCTTTGCATTGTGCTGAAGCTTGGACACTTCGAAAAGTAGATTAGAAATACCTGGAAAGTTTTGAAATGTGGTGCTGGAGAAGGAGACAGAAGATCAGTTTGACCCATCGTGTGAAATATAAAGAGTATTACACACAGTCAAGGAAGAAGGGAACGTCCTATGTACAACAAAATGAAAGAAAACTAACTGGATTGGTCATAACTTGCGTAGCAAATGCCTTCCAAAACACTCTATTTAAGGAAAGATAAAACGAAAAAGAGAAGGATAGGAGGGACGAGAAGACGAAGAAAAAGACGTAACCAGCTACTGGATGACCTTAAGAAACAGAGAAGATGCCAGAAAATGAAAGTGGAAGCACTAGGTCGCACTCTCCGGAGAACTCGCTTTGGAAGAGGCTATGGCCCTGTCGCAAGACAGACTACCCAGTGAGGGCATAACTGAACGTAGTTGTTGTGTTGTACAACTGTTCAAAAGTCTTCTCGAAATAATGCGGATATACTAATTTCCTACCAAAAAACCCCAAGACTTCTGCCAGGCAATCACGTTATGTGTAACAGGGGTCCTGGCACTTCCACAAATGACTGAATGTGATAACAGTGCAGTTAAATACACACAGCAGGATGCTACAGTCGAGCGAAAAACATCAGACCCGCAGTACGAGGGTACTGCAACCTACCATAGTTTTGTCCACTTTTGTAATTTCACCTGTGCCACTGCGAACGCTTTTGGCGCATCCGCAATCAAAAACCAGAAAATGCTCTTATTAGCTTCGTCGTGTCTGTACGTCCGTCTGTAAACACTTCAATATTACAGATTTCCAATAAAATTTGTCGATACACACCAGCTTTTATTAAAACTGGAGAACAACAGACATCTTACATAAAGACCCACATGGCTTTTTGCGTGGATCGCTTGCATTAGTCGCTAAATATATTTCGGG
This sequence comes from Coptotermes formosanus, assembly GCA_013340265.1. NCBI lineage: Eukaryota > Metazoa > Arthropoda > Insecta > Blattodea > Rhinotermitidae > Coptotermes > Coptotermes formosanus. The sequence continues at coordinate 2,570,146 of BLKM01000454.1, read as the reverse complement.
GCGAAGAATGCTTCAATGAAACGCTGTAAAGAAAATGAAACACACTTTACGAGTAGTCCAGTAAACTTTTTCTGCAAGCCTTACAGCTTTAGATAAAGTTACACAGCAGGGATTTTATGCTGTGTCGTCTCTTAACAAAGTGGACACGCCACCATTGCCTCGACACGCCAACACTTTGCGACTTGCTAATTTTTACGCACTGGCAGGTACATATCACTGGTAAAATTTAATCTCGTACACAGACGAAGAATGTGTGAACTGTTAGAGAATGGCTCCTACACCTGTGTGATTAGATTCTGATCAGCTACCACATTCAGTTAATAGCACCCCATGCAGTTAAAGTGCAGGAAGACAGGTAGTAAGTGAATGCAAAAAAAGCTCTCTGTTCTCTAGAAATCAAAATGCGCAGCATCGTTATAACTTGGTTACCTTTTAGATATGTCCGAAGATGATATAAGATTGGCGAGCAGATAGAATCAGACAGTGCTGCAGACAAGATGAACGATCATGACGTCAGACGAGCACAGAGCACAAACAATACAATGCATATTATTAATACTGTACTGAAATTTAGTCATAAAGTTACACCAAGCGTAATAAAATAAATATTATCTCACAGATTACAAGAGAAACACCTCGAGAATGAAATTATGTACGAAATTAAGTCTACAGTTACAGGCCGCCTCTGTTTCGCACAGTTCTGGGACAGACCTCACGAATATTATTAACAAAACCACAATTTTAACAGCGCATTACGACACGTGACTTACACGCCCACGGGACAATACATTTGATCCACCAAGGAAGTTGCTTCAACCGGTAAATACTTTTTACCTCTGTTCGGGAGATAAACGGTTCGAATCTCGACGGGCATACCGACCGATTGATTTATCATGGATTTCCTCAGTTCCTCCAGACACAGCCGGATATTGACTTAAATAGGCCACGACCGCTCCTTTCCACATTACTTTCAATTTCTTGCTCATATCATCCACTCGCTTGACGGTATATATAGTGTGCCACCAGCAGCGTCGCTAAAACAAACTACAAATAAATAAAATAAGATCCTAGAAATTCGTTAATTCAAACGACGACGCTAGAAAATAAGCAACTACAGACAGACAGACAGACAGACATTCGTTCTGGTACACTTAACTGAAACAGGCTAAACGGTATGTATTGTTACATCAACCAACTCATGCACTGAATAAAATACGTATATGAGCTATGACAGGACTGCTACGTGTTTCGGCACGGAGGTCCCATCATCAGAGACCCGTTCAATACAAAGGAATGTAGGCCGAACACGCTTATGTAGTTATTACGTCGCCCTTACAGAGGTGATTAAAATATTAAGCATTAAAATTCTAAAATACATAAAATTAATAACCATAAATTTACAATATTCCAATATTAATAGTATGAAAAATACTGAAAGCAATCCGTTCCAAGTACAGCAGTTGTTTGCAACTGTATGGATCATGCACACAAACATCTATGTCGATCTATGTACAGATCTCGTACTGTAAATATATGATCATTATGAATTTTTATGAATTTTTAATAATTAAATATATATTAACAGTACATAGATGATGAATTTGAATTGTCTTACATAAGGGAGACTCCATACTTGGTGCAGCGTATGCAGTGTACAGTGTCGTGTGGTGAGGCGTACTGACAGAATGCTCAGTGGCGTTGTTTAGAGAAAGTGTAGTGTCTTTTGCCGATCCCAGCGGCCGCGCTGTCTAAGGCGTAGTCTGCGGCCGACAGCTTGCAGGGATCGTGGGTTCGAATCCCACCGGGGGCATGGCTGTTTGTCTTCTACAGTGTTTGTGTTGTCAGGTAGAGGTCTCTGCGACGGGCCGATCCCTCGTCCAGAGGAGTCCTACCGACCGTGGTGTGTGCTTGAGTGTTATCAAATGAAATCACAAACCCTCGACACCTACTGTGAACAAGTAGGTAGAAGAGGGAAGGACTAACAAGGAAATAAGTAGTGTCTTTTATTCAGTGCATGAGTTGGCCGACGTAATAACCGTAAACGTGCACGGCATGAATAATGTAAACTTTGTAAACGGTATATTAATTTAACAGTCTTACTAACAGACAGCATAAAGTTCGCACCATTCTACTAAATATAGCGAAATATCGAAATGACGAGTCGCAGAAGCGGTTCGTAAGAGAAAAACTTTTTGCATAATTTCATTCCCGAGAGTCGCCGACTGACATATAGCAAGCTATATCAGAACCGCAACAACAAAACTCATCGCTGACACTGATTTTTATGAGCCTGTACATTCTTAATTACTACGTAACACAAACATTAAACACATACTGACTGAAGATTACAGCGTTGTGTGAAGGGACGCCATGCAGTTTGGCAGACAGATAAGCCACCGACGTTTCGAAAGAAACTGCTTCACCTGTCTCCAGGGTAGAGGAGTCAGTCCCTCGGGATAACATGGTACATAATACAGGGATGAAAAATAAACAAAAAAAATGGCAGCTAGGGAGCCAATGGGAAACGGGACACCTTGAAGCAGCTGTTTACACGGCGTCATATCGCAAAAGACCGTAACCTTCACATTCACGACCGTGAGAAAACCAAACGTTATAATTAAATAAATTACTGAAGCGTAGCTTATAAATTAAAATCAAAACAACAGAATATTGTTATCACTTTGTACAACACCGTTTACTGCTATGAAACAGACTTTTTCAATGTAAATCACAACTTCGTGTTGACACAAATGCACTGAGAATTTCGTACAAAATACACAGCCCCCATGCTTATAGCAGAAACAGCACACGCGGCTTACTTAAGGCAGAGGGAACTGAGCTATTCCCGCGAGAGGTGCAAGCAGCCTACCCTAACCTTCCCGACAGCTGAATTACTACTAGCAGAGCTAAACAGACGGCAGTTCCAGGTGCACAGCGTCACCGCCAGACATGCAGAGGCCCGGGCAACGGTCTGTAACTCACGCGAGACGAGCAAAACATTTTGAATTACCGAGGCACATTTCAGACTCAACTGAATTGGATCAGGCATCAAGCTTTGTGGTTCCCACAGCGATAGTTCTGAGATTTTATGCTGTGAAGAAGGTAACTGAACATATATACTGGCGTTTCGAAAGAACGTAGCGCTTTCATGTTTAGGAATAGGATAGATTCTAGAAGAATCATTACAGGATGCACGTGAAAATTATGGTTCTGGTGGTGCAGGTGTGAAATATGGGAAAGGCTAGGCTAGCCAATCTCACCACAGCACTAGTAGAACCAGCCGATCCCAGCGGCCGCGCGGTCTAAGGCGTAGGTCTGCGGCCGAGAGCTTGCTGGAATCGTGGGTTCGAATCCCACCGGGGGCATGGATGTTTCTATCTTGTACAGTGTTTGTGTTGTCAGGTAGAAGTCTCTGTGACGGACCGATCTCTCGTCCAGAGGAATCCTACCGACTGTGGCGTGTGTTTGAGTTATCAAATGAAAATAAAAACCCTCTACACCTACTGTGAGAAGGAAGAAGAGGTAGGGACTACGAAACGAAACTAATAGAACCATACATATTTCTACCTGCCTCCCACGTTTGGTTATTTTTCAGAGACGTACCAACCCTTGAAGATGATGGCAGTACCCTCCATCGAAACTGCTGGATATGTCCAATTACGCGTTGCACACAGTACAACACGACCAGAATTTCCATAAAGCAACAACACTCATTCATGTACAAATGCTTGAGACAGTTATACCGTTATATTAGTAGCACAGGGCGTAGGGCTTACAACCTTACCACCTTCATGTGCCTATTGTCTAGAAATCTTGGAGCCTCACGCTCCTGGAACATTCAGGGCCCCGCCAGTACAGGGATTGTTTTACCTTTACATGAGTAGCACAGTCTATTCTAACCACAGCCACTAAGCTCCATAACAAAATACGTAATATAATTTTGCACTGTAACGACAACCTGACAACTGTAACGGAACCAACTCCTGAAACGTCGTGAATACTAAATATATATCCTAAAACAGGCAACGTACAGCATAACTCTAGTGCAGTTTGTATTAGTTATTGTTATTGTCAGCCTGTGACAGTAAATAGGATATATAATTTAAAGCACAGCGATTATTATTATTATTATTACTATTATTATTATACGTGTACACCCGGTGCTGTAACATTTAAAAACAACGCACGTTGCCCACAGTGTGTATACGTGTTTCTTACGCTTCTCAGAACGATTATTTCCTGAAACCACATTACCCGCCTGTTATGGAGAAGCAGTGTGTTTGGGGAAGCACTAATAGAATTTTTAAATATTATTAGATGAAGCACAAGCTTCAAAAGGTTAATTGGGTGAGGAGCGGCAATGATTACTCTCCTTGAGGGCACGGGCGTAAAACATGATACACTTAAATCAGGCAACACACTTGAACAGAGTTCTGTGCAAACATGCTGATGCGTCAGTAAAATCATGACGCCCGGTGATTACTCACACAGCAATTTGTTTGCCTAGTTGCAAATTTAATGGTCAAATCCTGGTTTAAAAATTGCATCACGACAACTAACAATTTAAAAGAGTGAAATGTACCAAGCGGTGAAAGGAGGAATCACGAAAAATAAAACAGATGAAATATTAACACGTAGCCACATGAACATCACCGGATCCTAGCAACAGGCACAGGTAAAGCCGTCCGCGTGTTTAATTAATCACCACACCATAAATGCACACGGTGGACTAAAAGTGTAGTTCCATGCGTTCGTGACCTCGAAACTGGATGGAGATGAGTGGTCAGCTTCACGGACCGGCCATCATTTCCCTATGAAAAAGCGTTCCCATTATTCACTCAATAGGGGCGTGTGTGGGTCATGGAATCAATCTGGACGCTCTGGGGGACAGGAAAAAAACTCTTGTTCCTGATGAATATCGAACCCGATTCCTCGGTCGTCCAGCCCGTACCCTAGACACTATCGCGACTGAGCTATCCTGACCTACCGCAGCAACAGTACACTAAAGATAAACTTTCCGAGTTAACTCTCGACCTGACGGTGACAGAACAATTAAATCAAAGACGATGAGATACGCAGGCCACGTGGCCTGCATACGGGAAGTGAAAGACACGAAAGACTTGGTCCAATATTCTCATTGCAAGAAATGGCAATGCCGGATGACGTCACATGCCAACATGTGTGGGGTTTTGTGGCCTTTTTCAGCTTGACTAGGTTAACAGTGACGAAAGGTAGGACGACTGAGACGGATGGATTGGAAAGGATGTGTAAGCAGGAGTTCGTGGATTCTTGCAGGTACTATGCCAACACCTGTTAGGCAGGAAATGCACTGTCGTCACACACTTGGTTGTTATTCACACTTTGTCTGCGGGTACATGCATAAATAAGTAAATAAATAAATAACTAAATAAATATTTGTTATATATGCATACCGATCCCAGTGACCGCGTGGTCTAAGGCGTTGGTCTACAGACGCTCGCTTGTTGAGATTGCGGGTTCGAATCCCGCCGGGGACATGGACGTTTGTCTTTTGTGAGTGTTGTGTGTTGTCTGGTAGAGGTCTCTGCGACGGTCTTATCACTCATCCAAAGGAGTCCTACCGAGTGTGGTGTGTCTGAGTGTGATCGTGAAGCCTTGACAATGAGGAGGCCCTGGCCCACCAGGGGCTGTTGCTCCAAGGAATATATATATATATATATATTCCTTATATATATGTAAGAATATAACAGAATGTTATTACAATTATAGGGGATGTTGGCATGATTCCATGAAAAGCCTACGTCTACATTCATTCTGTTTATGTTAAATTCACTGGTCACACACAACCTCAAATCTTCACCTAGTCGGAGATTTTGTAGTTGCTGAATTACAGCAACATTTCGTACACAGTTCGTAACTATGTTCACTATCGGTCCACCAAATTTCATATTCCTAGACACAATTAATAATGCGCATGACTACTACTCATTTTTATTTTCCTCACTTGTACATCGCGTTAATCGTATGAAGAAATAAGGCAGATCAGTATCGATCACTGTTTATTACTATGGTAAAGCTACTAAACAAAATGGTTATAAATGTAACGGGTCTTCATGTAATGCGCCTGTTGTTTTTGGTCGATTTCAACCAAACTTGTCTGTGCAGATTTTAGTAATGCTCCCTAACATAAAGGGGCATGCGGTGGCGCAGTGGTTGAGGCACCGCGCTACAAACCGGAAGGACGTAGGTTTGATTCCCGAAGGTGGCACTGGAATTTTTCATTAACATAATCCTGTCAGTCGCACTATGGTCCTGGGGTCGACTCAGCTTCTAAGGGAAATAAGTACCAGGAATATTTCCTGCGGGTAAAGGCGGCCGGTGCGTAAGGTTGACAACCTTACCACCTTCATGTGCCGATTGTCTAAAAATCTGGCAGCCTCAACTTCCTGGAACCCTAAGGGTTTGTCCAGGCCTGTAATGGGATTGATTTACCTTTACCTTTACTTTTATCAACATAAAATTTGAGAAACACCTGTCCGGCGGAAGCCGAGTTATTCCATGACGGCGGGCAGGACGGACGGACGGACGGACGGACGGACAGATGTGAAGAAGCCAACAGTCGCTTTTCTCACCTTTGCGAAGGGGTCCACAAACCACTCATACTGTTGGCCTCTTGGTCGAGATTTCAAACCAGAACGTCTCGATTTCAAAGCAGCAGTGCCAGCCACAGGCAACAGCAAAGCTCTTAGGGTTTTATCCCTTAAAACCGCCCTTAAACTGAGGTCACGGAAAAAGTCCCATGGACGATCAAAACTGCGGCGCTAGTCACCTCCCCTTTTCTTCCTACCACCACATTCACCTCCAGCCCCAGCTGGGGTATGTCACCATCCAGTAGCGCTTACCCTTAGCGCAGGTTATCCCAATGGTCATCAAGGCTAACATTTGTGCGAGCAGAATAGCTACACGAATGGATGGAAATTATGGAAATACGTGGAAGAGGACGCAGAACTGGAAAGAGATACAGATGGAGTGGATCCATGTGAGTTATTTCCGTGCCCTTGCTGAAGTGCCAGTAACGCTTATTGAAAAATTTAGTGCTTCCATCAAAGTAAACACGCTTAATCGCCATTACAATGACGGACCGTTTTGTTTAGGGAAATAACGACCGTTCATTGTGACAAACATACGAAGCGTATGAACATATACCATGGCCAATATGTTGCAGCACGTGCTACATATATGTGCTTCAAAGGGTTAATGCAATTTGGTGAACTTTTCACTACTCACATGCAAGTTCCTCCTGTTACCAAAGTGGCAGGACAGGTGTTACTGAACGTGTTCACGTGGCGTGATGGACATGTGAAAACGTTTAATTCAAGTTCTGTACGTTAGATTCAGTTTAGAATGGACAGTGACGTAAAACCTACGCGTATATGAGACGATAGTATTAAAATAAATCTTTGAATAGGGAAGCATGAACTGGATTCATCTGGCTCAGGATATGGACAGGTGACGGGCCCTTCTCAATGCGATAATTAACATCCAGGCTGCATACAATTCGGGGAATTGCTGACCACAAAAGTTTCTCAAAAAGGTCTCTGCTCCACGGAGTTAGCATTTCGATTAAACCTTGCTTTGGGGAGGTTTTTACTTCCAAAGGATCTACGTGGCTCCATCGCAGCGATGCGTACATCAGGCAAGTCGGTCTCTCGGGAGACCGCTGAGAAATCAAATGGAATCGGAAAGGGATGGAGACTGCTGCTGTTTGAGTCTCATGCAGTCACTTCGTCACTAGCACCGTCCCTCCCTCCCTCCCTCCCTCCCTGTCACTCACTCACTCACTCACACACACACACACACTCACTCACTCACTCAAGCCACGCAGTTACTCATCACTTCATTTGCTACCTCATCCAACCACTCCTTCACTCATTCCCCGACTCAAGCCATGCAGTTACTCATCAATTCACTTGCTACCTCATCCAACCACTCCTTCACTCATTCCCCGATCCAGAAATAATTTCAGCACATTCCTTCCTTTCGTCGGTCCTGCCTTCACCAATTCACTCTCTACCACACCCACCCACTTTCACTCACCTTTTCACTCCCCCATCCAGAAATACATTCACTGTCATTCATTCATTCAGCCACTCCTTGAACTATTCAATCAACCACCCCATTCCTTTGTCCACTCACTCGTTATTTCATTTTGCCGCTCCTTCACCCTCTTCGTCCAGCTGTGTCTTCACTCTCCCACACTCACTCCTTCCATTGATCACTTCAGCACCGCTTCCGTTTTTCACTCGATAACTTATTTACTTACTCCCTACTTCATTAACACAACTACTTATTTTCGCTCACTCACTCCCTATCACCTTTATTTACTTCCCACTGATTTCATCCTTCATTCGACAACTCTGTCAGTCACTCCCAACTTCGCTAGTACACTCTCCATTCAGTAACTCCACTTTCAGGCACTTCATCATTCTTCCCGGTCCATCTCACTCAAGTCAGGCTTCGCTCATTCATTCTATCACACTCCAATTCTCCAACCATCTGAAGAAAATTAGATTCCATCAAACTATGAGCCACGTTACAGAAATATAGAACGCTAAACATAAATTGCGAAGTATATATTTCGTATCAACCTAATCTGAACAAGCTACCTCTTTTATACACTTGAAATACACCGTTAGGTACCGGTATCGACTTCCGTGTAGGATAATTCAGCGCCAGAAACCAGAAACTACAACGTCATAAACAGCCGCTTCTGAAATTTTCCATGCATGACAGTTCAGTTGCAAATTGCTTCTGTGGGTAGATGGGACATTGAATGAAAAATGGTTCCCTGTGGAACTAGAAACTTTGTTTCTTATGTAGACTTTCACGCGTTTAAGATGACAACCTTAACTTTGGATTATAGGGTTTAAGTCAACCGATTACGCTTCTTTTCGATTTCTGTATCGCACGCACAAAATGTTCACATTTCTGCAGTGAAATATGTGCAATGAATAAACTCTTCGTTGCATGATTTCAAAGTGGCAATGCCTGTGCCAGAAACACCTGTGGCCTAGAACGTCAACATCCTTGTACTCATATTAATCTGGGACTCGTCCGGTGTGCCTGAGTAAAATCACAAAATCGTGTGTTGGGACAGCCGCTGTTTCGACAGAGAACACAATCGGAACCTCCTGAATACCAGCCTGTGAAATCGCAGCTTCTATTAATCTATTCAGCTGAACTTTTTAAAGCATCCAATTCGTCTGAATATTATTTAAAATATTCAGTTTCTACCGCACAGTAAACACAGTCTAAATGGTGTTAGAGAAATAATCGCTGTATTTTCCAAAAATTACACAAACCCCACAAACAAATATACAGTGTGGGCGAAATATAAAGGCCCTTAGTAATGAAGCAGACGGTACGTATGGTAACCACTGTGCTTTAAGAGTTCAAGTGTGTGTTTGTGCACACACCAGGGAGTGCACTGGCTTAACACAGACCGTACACATAGTAGAGCATAAGAGGTCAAGCGTGCACACAATATATTATAACGTCAAAGAGAGTTTGATGTGCAGATTTCACATTCATGACTGCAGTGACTGGAGTGTCAAGTTACACAAAGCCTCTGCATTTACTTTGATTTAATTTGTAGGGCGACCTTTGAAGAGCGGTTTGTTAAAACAAAAAGTCAGGCCATCGAGCAAGTTGGCTGAAGTGGTAACGCTGCTACGTGCAAGTCCAGCTCGCGAGGCGACCGTTTCGAATTTCCGCCTGGATGCCGACTTGTCTCACTAAGGCTTCTCGTTTCTTTCCTCAGTCCCTTTAGGCAAACGCCGGCCTGTTACGTCAAAACAGGTCACGACATTTTCTTCAATTCGTTATTTATCAATACACAGTCCCATCATCCCACGCTATACAGTCCACTGCCTGAGATACTGGCTGCACGGTCAAGGAAAATCACCGATGCCAGTTCATAAGTGTAGGTGTCACCTGTACGTTCACACGTGAAGGTCCGAACTGTCGGTTCACAAGTGTAGGTCCCACCTGTCAGTCCATAAGTGTAGGTCCCACCTGTCAGTTCCAAAATATAGATACCACCTGTCAGTTCAGACGTTAAGGTCCCACCTGTCAGTTCACACGTGAAGGTCCCAATTGTACCTTTGCTATGGTAAGCAAATCGATCTATCTCGTGCCGGGAGAACATGGAGTCTCCAGACACAAGATCTACTAATAGACGAAAAATATGGGCTACCCGCCTACACGGCCGCGGCATCGACCGTGCTCGGCTTTGCCAATCGGCATACTGAAGACGTGGCTTTAGGCTTCACAACAGCTCTCACAAAGGGACATGCATTCTTAGCTAATTACAAATTCATGGCCATTCTGTCGGTAGTATGTAGAGTTATGTAACGACCCTGTCAGTAGTTCAGACCAGTGTCAGCTTTCTGTCACAAAAAGGGCGCTTCATCAGCCATAAAACTGGCACGTACTGCTGTAAATATTAAAACTGTTTGTTTCGTGGATGATTATTCCAAGAATATCAGATGAATACTGGCATTAATTGACATTCGTTCGGTCGCTGTGGAATACAGAGTGCTGGGATACTTTGTCCGTGGCTTCTGAACTTTATTTCCCCTTTGTTCTGTTCAAGTCGTATGAAGCGGGAGATTTAACGGTTCAACGGCACCAGTTTTCTGTGATGTACAGGAGTGCGGGATAACGTGAAGTAAGCCGAAGGCAAGGGCATAATCACACGAAATAATGCAAGTGGAAGACAAAAATTTCAAAAAGAAAACAGTGAGGTAATGAAAACGGAATGACTTTTAGTTAAAAGAAGTAGCACGGAACGGTTAGAAAGAAAGAAAGAAAGAAAGAAAGAAAGAAAGAAAGAAAGAAAGAAAGAAAGAAAGAAAGAAAGAAAGAAAGAAAGAAAGAAAGAAAGAAAGAAAGAAAGAAAGAAAGAAAGAAAGAAAGAAAAAAGAAAGAAAAGAAAGAAAGAAAGAAAGAAAGAAAGAAAGGAAAGGAAAGGAAAAGAAGGAAAGAAAGAAGGAAAGAAAGAAAGAAAGAAACAAACAAACAAACAAACAAAGACTCAATAAAGCATAGAATGTAAAGTTTTCCTTGTCCATGCCAAGAAACCTTAAAATCGTAGTGGCGATAGAGTTCCACTCATTCTTAACCTTGGCCCTAGACGGACGTGAGTGGTCAACTTCACTCCCCAGTCGCTTTACCCCCATGAATGAAGCCACATTTTCGGTGAAGAAAAAAATTTCTTGTCCCTACCTGGATTAAAACCCTGGACAGTACAGCCCGTAGCCTAGTCACTAGACAAATACACTGACATATACACTACGTGAGTAAAACACAAGAAATTACATGGGCCGATCGAATATGTAACACTCTGCTTTCTCACAAAAAGCTATCCGTCTACGTACACGGATATGTAACCTCTGACGGTGACTACGACTGACATCTTCTCGGGTGCCTTGCCGTGTGAATTCGTGTCCACCACCACGGAAATCATTCATATGTTAATAGGGTTCGTAAATTCTGATTATTTAGATTCTGCAGATCTTCACAGTATACGTCTCATACACATGGAAGATGAAGTATCAATCACAGTAACGCTGGTGGGCGTCAGCCATTAGTTAAGAACTGGGCTTTGTACTTCAGAGCAGCAGGCGACCGCTGAAAGCAAAACAGCACAGTCGCCCTTATGTTTTATTCATTGCGGCCTACAGCTTACAGCTGCATTCTGAGCTTTCCGCAAACAGAAGGTAATTACGTCACACGGTAAGCATTTAATCCAGTCCACAAAATGATGGTTATTTTTGTAGCGTAATCACATTTTAAACAAAATTCAATGAGCATGTAATCTATCTTGACATCCTAAGATTCCAGGTTCTTACTTCCTAGACTTTTACAAAAACAAGACCTCTACTAGTCACTGGTAAAGAGGTTGTCTGCAAGTAACTCTCAAAAAACTTAAGAATGGAGGGCAAAATCAAATATCAAGACAGCGAGTACATCCTTTGAAAAATGCTGAAACAGCAATGACACTAATAGATGAAAATTGCAATTGAGAGAAAATTGAGAGTAAGAACAGGTCAAATTCTGGGAACGCCTGACACCACTGAGCTATGAAACGTTTGACTTCCTGTCGCTACCTCAAGGCATAAAGCTGAGAAGACACAAACTAAAATTGTGCCTGCTATTCTGCATGGATGGTAAAGGTAAAGGTAAAGGTAAAGCAGTCCCATTACAGGCCTAGACAGGCCCACAGGGTTCCAGGGGGTCGAGGCTCCCAGATTTCTAGACAATCGGCACATGAAGGTGGTAGGTTGTCAGCCATACGAACCGGCCGTGTTAACCCCCCAGGATATATTCCTGGTACTCATTTCTGTTAGAGGCTGAGTGGACCCCAGGGCCATAGTGCGACCGACAGAATTATGCCAATGAAAAAATCCACTGACACCATCGAGAATCGAAACCGCGACCTGCCGTTTTGTAGCGCAGTGCCTCAACCAACTGCGCCACCGCGGCCCAACAGCCATACCGCAGTTTGACTTACTGTGTTTTTTGTCCAATGGCGCAACAGCCCCTGATGGGCCAGGACTTCCTCATTATCGCGGCTTCACGGTCACACTCAGGTGTACCACACCAGGTAGGACTCCCCTGGAGGAGTGACCTGCCCGACGCAGAGACCTCTACCTGACAACACATAACACTCACAAGAAAGAGACATCCACGCCACCGGCGGGATTCGATCCCACAATCCCAGCAAGCGAACGACCGCAGACCCACGTCTTAGACCGCGTGGGCACCGGAATCGGCACAGTGCGATATACCGTATAATAATTATATTTATATTAATATTAATGAAGGTGGTGGCAGTGGAGGCCAGCCCTCGTCTCTGAACACTCAGGCCCTACATCGGGACCTAACTGCGCCGTTTTACAAACGAAGTGCAGCGAACTGAGCTCCGGTTTAGATGAGGCGGAAAAAAAAAAAAGCAGAAAAAACAGGCCGTAAACTTCATTTGCGAGTCAAATCATGAGATCTGCAAAGATCAATGAATTCCAATTAGTTTCTGATCTCCTTACCTCGGCTGTCCGATGAACGAGTATAAAGCTCGTTCTTCCAACTCCTTCTATTAAATAAGAACACTCCACTAAACACTCGCGTCTGAATAGCTCGCTAAAGCACACAGGTAGTGAGTGATCACATTTGCTTCACATCTTGAAAGAAACAATCCTACTACTACTACTACTACTACTACTACTACTACTACTACTACTACCACCACCACCACCACCACCACCACCACCACCACCACCACCACCACCACCACCACCACACTGCTACGAAAAGGTAATTATTATTATTATTATTAGTAGTAGTAGTAGTCGTAGCAGGGGTGGTGGTGGTGGTGGTGGTGGTGGTGGTAGTGGTGGTAGTAATAGTAGGAGGAGGAGGAGGAGGAGGAGGAAGAGAAAGAGGAGGAGGAGGAGGAGAAAGAGAAAGAGGAGGAGGAGGAGGAGCAAAAGGAGGAGGAGGAGGAAGGGAACGAGGATCAAACCACGTGAGGAGCAGTAGACATCTGTGCCTGGCAAGAACTGACTAAGCCTTCACAACATTATTCTTAAATAGTGCAAACTAAAGTATAATTTAAGCTACAGAAACACTGAAAATTCAGTGCGCAAGGTAAAGGTACCATTTGGCGGCAAGTGCTGTAAGGTACGTACATTACTACATCTCACCAGCGTTCCGGTTGTCCAGAAGTAGCGTTTGGATTGTCTCATGAAGTTCAGTGTTTCATAAACAGGCTAGGGCATTAACCAACCGGTTTCAGTTGCTAGATCTAACAGACAGACATGTCAGAAGTACCGAGATTCGTCTAGACTACACGTAGGACTATTTAGTAACCACACCATCCCAGCGGCTCATGTGGTCTTAGCGGCAGAGAACACCGCCCGACAAGTCTATTATGCTGGGTGTGCCGCCCGATGTCTCAGCCTACGGAGCTCTGCCTCACGGAACTACAGCAGCAGCCAAATATCAACCTTGAACGTTCGGTGTGATACACTCTTCCACTGCCCAAGTACAAACGGCGGCGATGCATCAGTGAAAGGGATAGAAGACCGTTCTTCCACAGAATTTCTACCTCGAAAACTGCGGTACCAAGTTCCTCCGAAACACTGGTGTCCATCTACATAACGCGATGGTACGACGACGTAGAAGACGGAATCGTTAAGTCACTGCTGTGGGAAGCTCGAATTTCACCGAATGCGATTAGTCCCACAGCCATCTTCAACTGACGCTGCCTGACACGAATCGATCGAATTCTAATAGTACTTTAAAGTATGCATTTAGGATTAACAACAAGAACAGCAGCACACTTACAGTAACTTGCAAAGGGGCTTAAAACCCCTGGAGAGCTGCCTGTCTGTCTTATTGCACAGACAGTTCCTGAAGCTTTGCTGCACTCCTGCACACAGGAAAAAACTTACAAAATTAAAAACAGGATGCCTATATACCAACCAGCAGGCCCGTCAGGCAAATTAAGGGATAGTAGCTCGGTCAGGCTGCAATCACTACTTTTTAACTCCTTTCCAGTTTCTCACTTACCAATCACTATGCCATTCGATTCACATGCTCGCAGACACTGAGAACGTAGTGAGATGAACCACACAAAAACTATATATTTCCACTGCAATGCGGTTAACAGCAGACAAACGTCTAAGTCAACACAAAGGCAAGTTTCGATCGTACAAAACATGCAATGAGAAGGGATGATGCAAGCAAATCCTGTAACCTGCAGCTGCTGTTGGAACTGTAACTGGCCCACGGCAGACTAATTACAACCCCGCAATTATAATTCACTGAAGAAACTAAATATCATTAGCAAAACATAAAGCGCTCTTCACTGTACATTTACAACGTTAATTCTCAAACAGGCACGGTACTGACGTTTGGTTGTTCCACATTTATGGTCTTGCTGAAGAACGAAATTAACCCTGAGAAGCGAGACAAACAGGTAAACCGGGTTTATTCGCACAACTTCAAAGTCTGCGATATTCTAAGATCATAACTGAAAGTTTGTTCTGTACAAACTGGAAGATATACGTCTCCTTTAGCGGCACGGAAACTGACGGTGCAGGAAAAGAACCATAAAAGAGCAGTGTCCAGGCGTGGCGAAGCGGAAATTGTCATGAGCGGGCCTGTTACTTTCCTAGGCATTGAAACATCCAACTGGGAGTGAGGGCTATTTGTGAGAAATGGAGGAGCTTCCACTGAGGGGGGGGGGCCGGCCGACAAGTTTCAAGAAAACTGTAAAATGTAAGAACATGAAGTGTTTTAACAGTCTGCATAATTAACTACGCCATGCCAGGCGTGTGTACAGACTGGATCTTCTACTGCCAGGTTAACGAATACATATGGGGATAGACTGATGTATATTATTCAGTTAGAAGTTTGTGTACTCGTACTTACTTACAAGGAACCTCACCGTTTGCCATCAGTGCATATGCGAGGGAGAACCCGCGTTCTACACCACGAGGCAACACACAGCACATCACAGTATGGTCTCTTTGCACACAGCCATACAGACTACAGTCCAGAAACTTGCAGGATGAGAAAGTGGCGAAAGACGAAAGGAGAAGGAGGGGCATGGTATGAAGATGGCAGCTGCCTTATGGCAGGAGATATCAGTGAACAATACCAGTCCCAAATACATCGGCCGCTGCAACATTAGGAGCCGGCACAGTGACCGTAATGTAAGTGATACGTGCTTTTGAACTGGCGCTATTTGCTGAGTCATATACACTGGCCAGGCAAATACCTACCCCACCCTCCCCGCATTCCTCAAATACCTTCCAAGTGTCAAGATACGGGAACTGGACTGCACAAATTCTACAGCCCCTTGTGTCCCAACACGAAAGAGCAGATTATTATTATTATTATTATTATTATTATTATTATTATTATTATTATGTTGCCTCTTCTCACAGGCCATTCCTTCCTGGTACTTCTCTTGAACCAGCGGTGATCCCCACCGCTCCAGGTTTCACGTTTCAGACTGCAATACTTTTTGCATCACGTATGATGTTCCAAGCATAGCTGTCTTTTGTCTTTTGCAGTGAATCTTTTGAATGTTTTCCTGGTATGGCTTCTAACGTTCTTTAAACCTTCTGTTACTATTCCAGTGGCTACCATTACCACGGGTATAATCCTACATTTCATGTTCCACATTCTTTGTACGTCTATATATGAACTGTTGTATTTTTAGTTTTTCCGTTTCCTATTGCGTGACATTTCTAATTATTATTATTATTATTATTATTATTATTATGCTGTTAAGCCTGCACGTTAATAAATACCGATTCAATTGAATTTAATTGAATAATAATAATAATAATTATTATTATTATTATCTCCTTGATGCAGGGTATTCACACTTACATACTTGAAACAACCATGTTTCTAGGGTATACAGTGCCGCAGCTATTCCGCACGTACTGTTAATGGTGCATTTATTATTATTATTATTATTATTATTATTGGCACTTGTGTTGTTAAGCCTGCACGTTAATAAATACCCACTGAATCGAATTAAATTGAATGATTCGTCACATTTATGCAGAGTATTTACAGATATACACCTGAAATAAACCATGTCTTAGGGTACCTAGTGTAGCAGCTATTCTGTATTTACAATTTATGGTACATGTAATTTTATTTCCCATGTTGAGCGCCTTGTACTTTTACATCAGTACTTTCCGCAGTATGTATGCAGTGCCCAATATGGCTGTTTTCTCTAGTTCCTTGATTTCGTGTTTTCGCGGTGTGTTGCCCAGGTATTTTCTAAATGACTTTGAGATGGTTCCAGTTACTCCTATTATTACAGGTATCACTTTTGTTTTTACATTCCACATGCACTGTACTTGCATTCTAAGGTATTTATATTTTAGAATCTAATCCGCATCTTTCTTGATGACATTTCTGTCTCGTGAAATTGCAACATATATGAACAGACACGTTCGTCATTATCATGGGTTATGATTTCTGGTTTATTTTTAGGGATGGTTCTGTCGGTTTTCACTTTTGTTCCATAACACTGTTACTGTACCTTCATGACTTGTTTATACTAATTTTAGTGCCTGCTTATATGACTGTTTACTGTCTACTTTTACCCCTACTTTCTTGCATATGTTAAAGTGTAGCACACCCTATCATGTATTTGTTATTATCATCATTATCATCATCATCATCTCCTTTATGCGGGGTATTCACACTTACATACCTGAAACAAACCATGTTTCTAGGGTATATTATTATTATTATTATTATTATTATTATTAATCACCATCCTGCTTTTTCGTCTTAGAGATGCACCTGTATAATGGTTTTACCAGTATTAACATTACTCATATCCAAGTAATAACGAGATCGTGGCGACCGTCTACCAGTACACCAAAACATATAAAAACTCTTACAGAAATCCACGTTGAAAGGGGAAACAAAAAATGTCATCCGGGGGCTTATGCGGTAACACAACACGCGGCTACAGGGTTTGGTGGAGTATTAATGTGGAATTTTGCAGAAGTTATTTGTATTTCGTGCTTGTTAAGACGACATACACCACTGACTTATGTCTCTCGTAAGATTCGAATAACCCAAGTGGCAGGAAGCTCATCTGGTATGCGCGAAGCGTTGGCTCCCCATTCATCATCATCCCTAGCGCGACTTCCCACGACACGCGCAGCATGCAGAACGCTCAGACAACGCTATGACGAGTATTTAAACACGTTTTCTGAACTGCACTGCATCTAAAATAGACTACATCATGATGATTAGGTCAATGAATTAGTTGGAAACAAAAAGCAAGTTAGGTTATTAGTGTCTTCTAGGCTGCAATGGGGTACGGCCTGGTCCAAAGGCCCTAACATTCCAAAGGGACTTGCAACCTCTATTTTCACGGTACAGTAACAAGCCCTATGGGTCCCGTGAGGCCCTGCGGTTCGCCCGACCGAGAACTCTTACCTGGTGCCTCGACAAACCTCCCGCAACCGTGTGCCGTCCAATTCCCCTTCGCACTTCCTCCTCTAAAATTCCCCATTTCCTATGCCAAAAATATTTTTCTGCTTCTTTTCAGCAACATCCGCGATAGCTTAGTCGGTATAGTCGGTGCAGTACGAACGGTCCGGTTTCGAATCCAGGTAAGGACAAGAAATTTTTCTCTTATTTAAAATGTCCAGACCCAACAGACTGGGTCTCAGCATTATGGAGAAGAGAAAAATTTCTTGCTCTTTTCTCGGTCATCTACCCCGCAGCCTAGTCATAATACTGACTCAGCTATCCCTGTTCTCCACCCTGTACAGATATCAAATTAAAATCTCGTAACAAAACAGAAATAAAAGTGAACATGTCGGGTTCAAAAAGAGTTTGCTGGCAGCATCAGAATTGTTAAGTTCTATTCAAAGTTCCAGCCTGGACACCGCATAGTTTCCGTCTGTTCCTTGAAAATAGAACACCCTGTGAATAACGTGA
Organism: Coptotermes formosanus; assembly: GCA_013340265.1. Classification (NCBI taxonomy): domain Eukaryota; kingdom Metazoa; phylum Arthropoda; class Insecta; order Blattodea; family Rhinotermitidae; genus Coptotermes; species Coptotermes formosanus. Next base: position 2,551,615 of record BLKM01000454.1, on the reverse strand, counting down.
TCGGCTACGAACACAGTGGCCGCGGTTTTATCGCCGGAAGGGGCGTCACTCACGGTACTGGCATCTCACCGCCACACATCTTAATAGCCCAACAATAACACTAATTAAAACACCAGGAAATGACACAGTGCACCGTTTTATCTCAAACCGAGTCCACAATAACCTAAACGTTCGACACTTACTTTTAGAACGCGTTTCTTGTGAATCAATCCTCTTTGGTCTTGTTGCTCAATATATTTCTCAATACGTGCTGAAATCTTGCGATAAAAATGGGAATTAAAATTACGACTGCAGATACAGATATTTATAACTTCCTCGTAACTTTGTCGTACACTTCAGAATCAACAGTTCAAGAAAACTCTTTTATTTTTTACTTAATGCTTTATTCAACGACGCCGTCAGTTGCTGAAGATTACACAGCGTGGAACGGTAGAATGACAGTGAACACTGAATTGGGAACGTGGTGGAAGAAAGCAGCAGTGGCCACATTGAGGATAATACGCGAGTATTTGTCTGGAAACAGTGAGGATAATCACAAGTAGCCTATCAGGACAGTCGGTGTCCTGACTGGTAGTCCAATCAGACAAGTCCTGAATGCCAGTCGGACGCTTTACCGATTCAGCCAACTTACTAAATAAGTACGAGTAACTATTAATATCGTACTGCTTTTCGCCTTGTCCTTCAACAATGTAATAAAACTGATGACGTATGTGGGGGAGAAATCTACACCGCTTAAAGCATACCATTTTACATTGTACGTACTTCGTTATATATAGGCTCCTTGTTTTATCTCACAAATACTGTTCATTTCCTGTCGACTCGCTTATCGTACTAATGGAGTCCAGTCATCCGGCCGCAGAAACGCGCGGCGGGATAGTGACGGGAAGCGATGAACGTTTGTCAGATAAAATAAGGACCCTGTAGTACACCAGCCATGTAGCGCATGAATATTCAGTCACATGCTCGACGTACAATAAACCAGGAAATACGTTCAGATTTGAGGTTCTCAACGTGCTGAATAGCCTAGTAACAGTGCGACCTTTTTGTTTCAGACGTGACGTGGTACAACGTGGAGATACAGGCAGCAAGCTTCTCCGAAACACTTGTACTGTACAGCGTCACATCTCACAGACACCGTTCTTAGACAGTATCTGAGGCTGACAGGAACCAAAAATGTATCTAACCGACGGCTTTTGTATGGCCATCCAATAAGAAATGTTATCTCAGTCCGCTGAGTAAATCCGACGAGAAAACATGTAGACGGACAGTCTCGACCTCCCGATTTTGCATTACTTCTTCGCAACTTATACAAATAACGCTAAACAGTGGCACTGAGAATCAGAGACTAACGTACATGAGTAAACATGCTCTCCCGACAACGGAGCCACTACATCCCTACAACATTGTTCAACAACCACCTGGAGCTTATTCCGTCTTAATTAGCGCCTACGCAGAAGTCGAGAAGAGAAGAAAGACAGAAATCCACAACAGGTAAAGACAATTGTGATTCCCTCTACGGCTCAAGTCCGGTTCTTAAAAAGTTACTTTCTTTTATGAGTTTCCCAGGCCCTGAAAGTTCGTCGCTAAGTACAGGATCATCGTTCAGAAGATTTCAAAAAACGATCTCGGCTCCTCTTTGAAGAAAGTTTTGAAATCCTTCAGACTTTTGGTTTAAACTTAATTCACCCCCCCCCCCCCCCCCATAAACTTCGCAGTTCCGCTCACCATCTTAGTGTATTAAAGGAAACGCTTCGACTTCTTTTCAAATGTTCCAGTGCTTCAACCAGCAAAATCACAGAATATAAAAAACAAAAAAAAAGAGGGGAGGGGGGAAACTAGTTCATCGACAGACAACTGTATACGCTGAAATGTCATACAGAACTTTGTGGCCACACCAAAACTGTGTCGGTTAGTCCCCGGCTTCTCACCGCGGTGGATCAACTTAAATCCCAGGTCCGTCCTTGTAGTGGACAAAGTGGCACTTGGGTAGGTTCTTCTCCGGATATTACGGTGTTCCCCCTGGAAGTGTCATTACACTAATGCTGTGCACTGACGACACCGGCAAAGAATTCTCGTCCCAGTGGTCGAAAGGTTTAAGAGAAAACTTTCAAGCATGAAGTAGAATGAATAAAGAAAGGTGGATAAAAGACGTGGGGTTTAGGTAGTAAGAGTCATTCCATTTATTACAAACATAAAACATTTAAACACTCACAAGGTTCCCCAGGCAGTGCGCGCTCTTCGTCGGGTAATGAAGGGTTGGAAATAAGGTAAAGCATTCGAAGTGACATACGTGAGGTGGTAGGATGGGGGCTTTTGAATATATAACATAGGGAAGAAGCTGATCGGTAAGTGTATTCGGGCTGAATTTGGATTTCGCCGCATTATGTAATATTCTTATAACCCCGACAGGACTAAATTTGGAGTAGCGAGTCGGTATAGCGACTCGCTACGGGCTGGGCGGTGCGGGGATCTAATGCCGGTGGGGGCGAGATTTTCCGCACCCGTCAAGACCGGACATGGGGCCCACCCAGCCTCCTGTAAAATGGGTACCAGGTCTCTTACCCTAGTGTAAAGCGGCCGGGGCGCGGCGTTGATCGTCAACCCCCATCTAGTACAGAGTCAATCTCTGGGCATTCATGGCATGTTCTAGGATGAACTTCACTAAATTTTGTTAGAAGTTTTTATTTTAATGCTGAAAGGGCTCCATGGGAAGCATGCAATGCTCTGTGGAAGATGGGTACCAACCAAGCGTTTATTCTAAGGTCAGGAAAACTGTGGAAAATATTTATCAAGTTAGCATCAAGTTCAGGTGCACAACGCACAAGTTCAATGCTACTTCAAAGAAAACGCCCCGCCGCCACCACACAGACCAGCCGCTCAATTCCGTGTCAGTAAATTACTGAAGCATATTCTGAGAATTATAAGAAATCCGCAGACGCGCTCTGGAGCAAAATCAAGAGCCTCTTATGTTAAAGCCGGCGGCAAATCAGATCGCTTTTAAGATTAACAAAATTCTGTCTACGTGGCCTACAACACTGCAGTCTTGTACCCTGAAGCCCGTAGGTACACAGTGGGCTATGTAAATGTTTACTGTAAGTCTGCATCTCAGCTGTGTAACAGGCACCACACCTACATGTATACCTCGGACACGAACCACAGCTCAAGCCAAAGAGGGCATGCGGCTTAGGATGCCAGCACTGCTGGGGGCAGGAGCGGTAAAACATACGTTGAAAGCGATCACATTTTAGGGCCCTGTACTACAGCGGTGCGTTTATGACGTATGACAGTGACTCGCCAGTAATCGCCGTCATAACAAAAACGTCGGGCATTTTGCAATCCAGTACTATGACACTCAATACACAACACAACACGAACTGCATATTTTAAAACACCTGCCATAGCGGAATCTTCAAATATCGTAATTCCGAAACTCTTTGAAGCAGAGGTCTCCCTTCAGAAACCTGAGAGTCCTTCACTGGTGAATAAACTTCCCCCACTGTATGGAACCCCAAGGCTCATTGCCGTGTTCACAGGACCCGCCCCCTGTTCTGGGCCAGAAGAATCCAGTCTGCACTCTCCTATTCTATTTATCTGACGTCCATTAAATAGCCACACTCCCATCTACGCCTATGTCTTCCCAGGAGCCTCTTTCTTTCCGATTTCCCTACCAAAACCCTGCACGCATTTCTCTTTTCATGAAAGTGTTACATGCCCCACCCATTTCATTCTTCTTAATTTCATCGCCCAATAACATTTGGCAAGAAATACATACCATGAAATTTTCTCCGGCCTCCTCCTTACGCCCACACAACTCCCTTAACACCCTACTCTCGCACACCCCCAGCCTATGTTCGCTCCCTTAACACCCTACTCTCGCACACCCCCAGCCTATGTTCGCTCCCTTAACACCCCACTCTCGCACACCCTCAGCCTATGTCCGCTCCCTTAACACCCTACTCTCGCACACCCTCAGCCTATGTTCGTCCGTTAATGCGGCAGACCAAGTTTCAAACCCATACAAAACAAAATATGAAATTAATGCTGCAATTCGGATCTTTATATTTTTGGACAGCAAACGGGAATACAAAAGATTCTGGACGGATTTGTAGCGGGCACTCCGTCAGTTTAATCTGCTGTTAACTTATTCGCAAATGTAATTCTTATTTGTTAAAGCTGTCCCCAGATATTTGAGCTCTGACCATCACGTATCTTCGTGTTGTGATTTTATCCTGCCTTCTGTTCACGAGACATGAACATGTACCTAGTTTTCTCAGCATCTACTCGTGCTTCTTGACCAAGGTCCTTCACATCAACTCATAAAGTTCCTGTGTTTTCCTGACAGTGTGAATGTTTTTCACTCAATAAATTAACATCACCAGCATAAACAAGAAGCTAATGTGACCCATTCAATTTCAATCCCTCTCCATAAACACACGTTTCTACTAATAGCAAAATTCATAAATACACTGCAGCATTCTCTACTGCAAACCGTTCCTGCTACTTGCATGACAGACGTTCGCACGCACGCCACGTTTAAACGGACTGAACACAAGAGCACAAAGATATAAAAGGGAGCAGAATCAAAGTATATGCTGTTTCTAACACAACCTTTGTTGCATGCTTGGAAGCTGTTAATAAGCAGCTAAAGTCTGGAAAGCGCGCACAGTGTGTGTGAAAAACAGACACTGGTATCACGGGTTCAGTCACTGCTGCTCTGCTTTAACCCTGTAAAGACGAAGCGTATGTTTTATATAAGGACTCAGTGCGTACCGCGCTGTAAACACTCTCCGCTTCGGTTATAAAAACCAATCTCTTAATGTTTTATAGGGCAAAAGTTGCTGTTTGTTCTGAGACCCGTACAAAACACATAAACGCAATGTGGGCACCACGTAGAATTTTTTAATGTTAAAGCTGGTGGTACGTAAAGTTACCGCTAGGCTTTAAAAGGTTAATGCCACTGCCAAGTACTTCTATACTAGAGGTGTTCTGAATCACAAAACCCCAGGGCGGGAAAGAGGTCCAGCATCTCACAAAAAGTTCAAACAACAAGTTGTTCAGTGTTCTTAAGGGCGATTTGAATTAATACAGTGGGGGGACCAAAACTGTAAGAGACTAACCCTTGCTATTCTGTCGTTAATTTAACATAACGTATGGAAAGCAAGTTGTTACGAGCGTGCGCAGAAGAAGACATCAAAAACGGCGTCGGCAAATATGTCAACAGTCGGTGCTTCAGTGTACACTTTGGACGCGAGAGGTTTATAGTGTACATCCGTGGTGACGCAATACTCGTGATTCTCTGGCGTCCCAGCGGCCATTTTGTCAATAAACCATACTCCCATCACACGAAAAACAAAGCTTCTACTTGTCTATGGAACACACTTTCACAATTATGCACACTCTACAGGCACTGCGCTACAAGCCGGAAGGACGCCGATTCGATTCCCGACGGGACCACTGACATTTTTCACTGACTTGATCCTTCCGGCCGCACTATGGCCCTGAGATCGACTCAGCCTCTAACAGAAACGAGTACCAGGGGTATCTCCTTGGGTGTAAAGGCGGCCGGTGCGTAGGGCTGACCTTACCACCTTCATGTGCCGATTGTGAAGAACTTCTGGAAGCCTCAAACTTCTGGAGCCCTAAGGGCCTGTCCAGGCATGTGTACGGATAGCCATATCTCTTATTATTTTGAAGGCCTGCCGTCACACCCAGCCGCCTCGTAACTCCCACTGCTGGGAACACAATGACCTAACCGCAGATGCCGCTTTGTCACCATCGTCACTGCACCCAGTGCAGTATTTATTGTAACTGCACCGGCAGCTCAGTTGGTACAGTGACTTGCTACAGGCTTCACGACCGAGGAATTCGAATACCATTCCCGGCATGAGTAAGACATTTATCTGTTCGCACCAGAGTCCACACCGGCTCACGTATCAGTATCAACCCAGCCTACCACTTAATGGCCAACGGGGGCTCTTTTCCTGGACGTAATGCAGCCGGCGCACGCACGCAGTCACCTCACTCTAGTGCCGAGGTTAAGAATCCGTGAACCTAAACTTTCAGTCGCTCATAAGGTTTCGTGGCACTGAGCTTCATTAAGCACAGGGATAAGTTTGCCTTTCTTTATGGCTGTCGTTGCATAATTTAGCGTTTTCGGTGTTAACGTACTTTCGACGAAGTTTTTACATGCATATCAACTGTCTCTGTAACACGCGTTACGCTTCAAATTGTAAAACAACGTTGATAACTGCTAGAATGCCCCAGTGAAGATTTTGACGGACATATTCCTAATACTGTGATACTCATCAACCATTTTAAAGCTCCGCGTATGTACTGGTATAATATAAAACTCGCCGATCCCAGTGGCCGTGCGGTCTAAGGCGTGAGCCTGCGGCCGAGTGCTTGCTGGGAGTGTGGGTTCGAATCCCATCGGAGGCATGGATGTATGTCTCTTGTGAGTGTTGTGTGTTGTCAGGTAGGGGTCTCTGCGACGGACTGATCACTCTTCCAGAGGAGTCCTACCGAGTGTGGTGTGTCCGAGTGTGATCTAGAAACCTCCAAAAGGAGGCGGCCTAGGCCCGACTTGGGCTGTTCCGCCACACGAAAGAATATAAAACGCAGTTCCGAGCCACACAACTCATACCACGTCTTCATTACAAAACACACAGTTAATTCTGTTCAGCAAAATAATCGCTTATACACGTGTCTCTTTCTGTGTGAATCATAAAAGTGCGTATTGTGTACATGTCCTTAGGAAACTCGATTCTTTAAACACAATTACGGACAGCACGAAACAAATCAGTCTTTTAGAAGCGCTTAAATCCTGTAATCGCGTTGGCAGCATGTTTACAAGGCTCCTCCAATTTATTTTAAATTCCCTTGCACCTTCACGCTCAAGTGGATTTCGTTTGACGGAACTAACGAGGTGACGTAAATAATTCCGCGGATTGATCGGGAATCACTACCTCTTCACGTGACTGGCCGCGCAACAAAGTCATCCGCCGGAGGGGTGACACAGCCACTGAATTTTACGTTGTAACGAGCTACAGACACAGGGGAACATCAAATGCTTATGTTCCGTGAACCATGCCACAGTATGCTCTAACAGCGGAGTGAATGACGAGTACAGACGCTGACTTGCATTATGAGAAGTTCTGCCCTCCGCCACAGTAGAGGACCTGCTACAGATGAAGTAACTAGCGAGCAAATATTGCGAGATCCGTTCTGACTGCTTAGAGTAAAGTGGCCATTATAAGCATCGAATGCCTGAACATTTAAAAACATCTCAATTTTTTTCACACCGAGTGTATGTATGTGTTTCACGTGGTTCTCACAGTAATTCCCTGAATGTTGTTAACCGAGTGGTCTTTATTAAGGAAACCCTGTGTGTACACAGTGACGTATTAACTTAATTTCTATAGGCTATGAAACAAATATGTAGTTCACACTCCGTTAAATACGGATCAATCAGTCAACAATTAATTTCTGGACAACTGAAAATATGTTTACAACATAAAATCTGTTTGCTCGCCCATCCAGACCAGCCACTGGGATCACCCAGTCTCCTACACAATGAGTACCGTGTCATTCCAGGGGCAAAGCGGCGGGGCATGGCGTTGACCACCCAACCCAATCTAGCGCCAAGGTGAAAGAAAGAGTACAGGTATACCTCTTTCTCCCCCTCTGTGTTTTAGTGGCATATTATAGAGTGAATTTAACACATTTTACCGTTACATGAAATTTTATTTTGACCTATTTACTTATTTACGGCTCACTTAACGATGCTGTCTACTGCTCACTGTAGCGTCGAGTGGCAGGATTATTAATAATAAATTGGGAACGGTGCGAGAGGAAGCGGCCGTGGCCTTATTTAAGGTACTGTGATGACATTTGCCCATATGGAATAAAGAAAATTATATTCCATCCCTCTGCCCAGATTTGAAGCCAAGACCTATTGAATGCGAAGGAGTTCTACACTTCCGAATGAGACTCTCCATAATATGTGACATTGTACACAAACAAACAATGTTCACATCTGTCTCGGACGGCTGACTTTCCCTGAATTCCTTCACTGACATCACTAACAGCGATGTAATAAGTTTTCTTCCAAGTAAGAACAAAATTCTTGAGCACATTTAACTCTCCTGTAAAACTAGCGTGTTGAGCTTCTTACAACTGCGCCAACTGCACGTGTGTAGACTGTGGCTAGGGCTCGAGTAGTTGAACGCCGGACTCCTGGCTAGAAGGATATAAGCATCACAAGGGTCCTGCGACCAGCCAAGCTGATCAAGTTATCCCGAGGGTTTTCTCAGTTCTAGAGCAAATGCTAAGTTGCGTACCAACTCAGTCAGGACCCACGTTCCACTGCATGTTCCCCCCCACGCAGCCCTACCAACATAAACTACAAAATTTCTTACAATAATATACGCATGTACACAGTACGGAAAATGTTAAATACGATTTTTCTGCTCAAAAGCAGAGTTCCGAAAGCTATCAAAGTTTAATTATGCAGCCCTCAAAATACAGAATTAAAAATTCAGCCCAAATCTCAGATTATTTCCTCTGACTCACAACTCTCTATGTCACATCCCTCCCTGCAGCCAACATGTACCAGAAGGACGAGCGGGCACACCCTGGCTACATTCAGAGCAGAAATTTTGTTCCCCCACCCTTCAATCACTGTAGTGCCTCTCACCATACACTTCTTCTCCTTCTTCTTTAAATTTAAAATTTGTCTCAGTTTATAGCACTTGTTTTTTTCAGTCCACCCGGTATAATACCAATTCATTATTCATTAATCGTCCTACCACTCGACTCTTATAGTCTGAGATGCTGACGGCGTCCTTCAATAAAACACAAACAAGTATCCAAACACGCCTAGAAAAAATTTCAGGTAGTAAACATACTCAAATCTAGATAAAAATGAATATCCGACTGGTCTATATTACCCATTTAAAACACACCAGTCCCTCGAGTGTTAGATTTCCATGTATATCTAAGGTTACAATTTTTCCTAACGTGCTATGAACAAACTGTAGATGTGTTCGTAAGCTATCTTCATATGAAATGTAATATTCCCAGCTAGAACTGTGCCTTAGTTGCCACTGCGTAACTGAACGCTAAATGAAAACTGTCACGCGGCCAGCACTTTTTACACCATATAAGAACTAACATATCCTGTGTGAAATGGGGCTACTTTTGCACCTAGCCAATAAATCTGTGCATTTCTTGTATGTTATAACTAACGCCAGAACATTAAGAAGTACCGTACAAGGTTCAGCTGGCTTCCAATGAAGTTTTCGTGTCAAAAATTCCGTTTCAAGGAAGGGCCAGTGGAACAAAAATTGGAGAGGGACACACGAATACACAGATTAGTAAGCACTTAACTGCTACACACTTACACCTAAGGGACCCAGCAAAATTTCTAATATCAAAAATTATTTTCTTACAAAAGCAAATGAAGTCTGGTTCCGATAACACTGTGTAAAGTGGTAGTGGTTTGTGTGGTGATGGGTTTATGGACTTTATTCATCGTCCGAAGAGTAAAATATTAAAAATATTAGAAAATTAAAATCACAACGTTTCGGAAGCTGGCTCTGCTTCCGTCCTCAGGTGAATGGAGGGGGAGAAGAGAAGAACACCTACTCTGTTGGGCCCCTTAGACAGAACTAGCCTCCATCACTGAACTATGATCGAGGCTCAGAGATGGAGGTTAGCTCTGTCTACGGGGCCCAACAGAGTAGCTGTTATTCTCTTCTCCCCCTCCATTCACTTGAGGACGGAAGCAGAGCCAGCTTCCGAAACGTTGCGGTTTTAATTGTTTAATATTTTTAATATTTTACTCTTCGGACGATGAATGAAGTCCATACACCCATCACCACACAATATCACACACCACCGTCAAAACCTTTTAGAATTTATCTGCCAGTGGTTTGTTTGTTTGTTTACTTGCTTACTTCTTCATGAACCAACGATTTATCAAGTCACGTAATGCTGAATGACAGAAGTGTTCGAAACAACAGACGTGAAGGGGTTGCAAGCAAGGTAACGTTATCCACCTTAACACAGGGTCCCAGAACCCTCCCACAGGCTCTAACACAAACCGGACATCTCTCTTTAAATACAACAAATTCAGGGACAGAATTAGAATCCACTACTTGCCGAGTACGAATTTATTTTGCTAGACACCTCACCGAGAAGGTCGGCGTACTTCCACAACAAACAAACCAACAAACAAGCTGTGGCATGTACAGACATTCTACGAAATTAGATAAATACAACTAACGTGTGGGGAAATTAAACTTCCTTACTCTCATCCAAATTTGCTATTTCATTCAAAGAAAAAAAATTACAAATTCAGCAACATGTGTTTCAATTTCAGCACATCGATTACGAAAGCTCCCTTAAATGCCTGACCTTTATTCACATCTCACGCGTCGGTTCCGTTTGTGCTGTGAACTGGTGAGTCTTGCTTAGTACAGCAACACACTGCCAAACTGCGGTGATACAACCCACCTTGCAGTCCAAACTTACGACTTTGCGCTTCCAGTTTTAGGCACGTAACGATAAATAAGTACCTCTCCCCAAATAATAACCCTACGACACGTACAGGCGTGTAAGAATGAAAATGAAAACCCGCAGGTGACTGTGCTATGTCAAATCGTAAATCCATCACGACATAGACGTAAAAAGGTAAAGGAACCCCTATCACATGCCATGAAGGCCCAGAGGGGGAGCAGCGGTATAGCTCTACTCTTTATTTAACCTCGGCGCTAGATGGGGGTGAATGATTAACGCCACGCCCCGGCTCCTTTACACCGGGAAACACAGCCGGTACCCATGGTAAAAAGGGCTGGGTGATTACCGAGGTCGGTCAGTACTGGTGCGGAAAACGTCGCCCATACCAGGATTCGAACCCCGGACTGTCCAGCCCGTAGCGAGTCGCTATACCAACTACACTACCCCGGCTGAGAACGGCGGAGTGGAGGCCGCTAAGAATAGTTTCCATATTTGTTGAAGCAGGAATCCAACTGAAGGCCAACCGACGAACCCCCATCTAAGGCCACAGCGCTGTTCTAATAGTAACGAACAATTGTAGGTCACACGATGTACGGTGCAAGCTGCATTCAAGACTACAGCACCTCCCAGCACATAGATCGCAGTGTAACCTGCAAAGTGCGGGCCACGCGGGAGCGAGTCTCGTCCCTCCACACGATGACAGTCCTTGTGAGGACGGTGGCAACAAGGTCTTGGAAGTCTCCAGATCAGTGCTCTTATATGATGCAAATATGCTATCAGGGTACTTCAACACTAACGCGCCTAAAGAATGTGGAACTGGTTCGGACGAATACGTCGACGATGGTGCAGCCCAGCCAACAGGGCTGTAACAGGGAATCCATCAGTTGACGTTTCAATGTAATGCCTACTATAATGGCCTCCGCCACATCCAGAACAATCCATCAAGGGGCTTCATTTGAACAATCCCCACGAGCAAAAATATTACAGCTTGCCAAGCCATGTTTCAGCCGTAATGTCCTTCACAACAATTAAAAACTACACTGAATTTGCAAATGCACTCTTAGCTGATATTTCTTGTTATCGCTTCACCTTTAACACTTTCAAATCCACCTCCGCACTCAAAATTGTCAGCAAGTTAAAGTAATTAACAGTAAAGCATAGAAGAGAACCGGGATAGTTCAGTCAGTATAGTGAATAGACTACGGCTACAAGGCCGTGATATCAGGGTTGGATTCCCAGCAAAGAGTAAGCGATTTGTCTGTTCTCCACATCGTCCAAAACGGCCCTGGGGCCGACCAATCCTCCTATACCACAACTATCGGTGGCTCTTCCCCAGCCGTTACAGCAACGGCGGTATGAAGCTCACCACTCACCCCTACCCAGTGCGGAGGTAAGGAATGCATACAGACGTACCTGAACTCCTCCATACACGTGCACACAGGCAATTCACCGTTACATTTAGAGCACAGAAGAAGTATTCTTCATAATTTTTGCAGAAACGAGATGTAGCCGTGTATCAACGAAATCCAGGCTTAAATGATATTGAACTTAGATTTATATCATATGTGTAATGGAACAATCTCAATACAAAAGGAATTTATAATAATGGGCAAAAGTTCTAAGCCTTTAATGGGCATTAGCCACCTGGCGTAAAGTTAAAGCAATCGAAATCTCGTCAACAGAGTTTCCGTTGGTTCTCATTTACGTTAAGTAAAAACAGAATTTACGCTATAACCTGACATGAAGGCATAGAGGGGGAGTATAGGTATAACTCTACTCTTTCTTTAACTTCGGCACTAGATGGGGTGGACGGTTAACGACACGTCCCGGTTGCTTTATGCCGGCAAAGACCCGGTACCCACTGCATAAGAGGTACGGACGGGTGCGGACATCAACGTTGTTAACAGAATTAACTTCAAAACACACACGGGATATTTTCACTACGACGTAAGAACTAAATAATGAATATCATGGCTATAAACTTCGAAGTGTCGAACATTAAAACACGTTTACGTGCCGTAGCCTGTAAGATCTTCCCGCCTTGTTAAATTCTTTGTTATTCTTTGTTTTGAAGTTCTTCAGCACCTCTGCCTTTGGAATGATCAAGCTAATTGCAATACGCCATAATTCATCAGCTGCGCCAGACGTCGCCGGACAGGAGTCAGCAAAATGTTACACCCTTCCTGCAGGGGCGGGGCCAAGCGATAGTCGTCTTGGGCACGCAAGAGATATTTGCTTCCTTTATTACAGAAAGACACGTCAATGCGGATTTTAAACTACTTACTCTGATGTTATTTCGGTAACATCTACAACATGCTGTAAGTCACTAATTCCATGGAACAGAATAATTCTGAAGACAGTATTGGTCGCTTAAGCCAATATAGCAGCGGATTTGTATCACATACGTTAACAGTAAGATATGCAGTCATTTCCTTACAGAATGTACTTATGTGTTTCGTATGTTTTTCACAATAAACACCGATCACTCCTCTTCGCGGCACCCACCGGTTGGTATCCATACCGCAGCACAGTTATGTACCAAGTACTCCGGACAGATTTAATGCTTCTAAGGGTTAACAACTCAAGAATTCTCCGACTGTGCGGAATCAGAAAGTTCCCTACCACGTCCACACAACCACGTTCTACAGGGTAGGGCAGCGTTAATTTATCATCTTGATTTACGCAGCATTCGGGCAGCCCGGACAGAGGCAGCACAGAAACTAAGTCCGCTACAGGTTCGGCTCGGGACGCCATTTAATAAAAAAGTGTGTCAGAGGTAGGCTGTCCACCGTGCCTTCGCCTTGGCGACATTTCGCCCCATCAGTCACCCTGTGATTCCTTCTTATGGGGTTATTTGAAGAGGTGAGTGTTTCACACACATTCTGCAGACTTACACAATCCCAAATTACGAATTTCTGAAGAACGATGTGTCACATAACCCGTAATGTCCACGTAATGTAAAGTGTTATGAACTGAGTTCATCAGTGCATCAATCTTAGTGGATGATACGTGATGGGTGTTTTTTTAAAGAGTAACTTCGTTGTAATATTCCACAATATTGGCAAACATCTGTCTTTCTATGCACATTACTTTGAATACATTTTAACCCTTTAAAGACGAAGCGTATCTGTTTTATATAAGGACTCAGTGCGTACTGCGCTGTAAACACTCTCCACTTCGGTTATAAAAACCAGTCTCTTAATGTTTTATAAGGCAAAAGTTGCTGTTTGTTCTGAGATCCGTACAAAACACATAAACACAATGTGGGCACCAAGTAGAATTTTTTAATGTTAAACCTGGTCGTACGTTAAGTTACCGCTAGGCTTTAAAAGGTTAAATAAACAGTGGTCGACCAGTGTATCTTTAACAATGCTGAATTAACGCTGCTCACCCTGTACAAGTCCGAAGCCATCCCCAACTTTTCGTAACACTCAGCTTTTCACCTAAGGAGTTGCAATAGGCCGCCCGAAACCCAAACTGTGGGACTAATCTTTGTAAAATGTCCATCAATGCTCCTTCTCCAGTACATTCAAAGTTACTCCATATATGAAGGCCGCTTCCTTCACACGCAACTGGAGGCTGTGCCACCGACTTCCGAAGCCAGATCATATAAGGCAAAGTTCGTTCTGCAGCCAACAATTATGAATAAAAGAATCAGTTCCGTGCAGAAGTCATAAAACTTACTTTTCTGCCCCATATACAATAGATACATTATTTATTAGTGTCACTGCACTTAACTTCCTTTAAAACTTTATTACTTAGTTTTAATACTAGACATCCCCGTTGGTATGCGGAATAAATTGTATTTTACTGCTACCAACAGTACAGTCAGAACCAACACAGTCACTTGTAATATGTAATCCGGCTACCGGTTTCAGCTCCAAAATCCATCATCAGGCCATCACCGAAAACAAAGAAACTGAAAAACTCCACACACACACACATACACACACCAAATGTACGGCCTTTTTAATTTTCACAGTTTTTCTCTCATGGCCTGATGACGGCTTTATGAGCTAAAACGGGTAGCCTGATTATGCGTTACAAGTGAATGTGTTGGTCATCACTGTACTGTTGATAACAGTAAAACACACTTTGTTACGTAGCCCGAAGTACAAGTTCTGCACACAATAAAACTGGCAGACATAACCTCAAGATGTCGCATCGTTGATATGCTAATCACTGTCGAGTTAAAACAACACTTCAGAGACATTGTGTACGTATATTCATGACCTACCTCCGCCCCCAGTTTCACATGACTACACCGAACGATTCACCGGTTATCGCTAACAAACCGACAGTTTAAGAAATATTTCGGTAAGCCTGCGCCTTGTCTCACATTCTACAAAATATTACTAAGTACAAAATTTTATATTCTTCCGAAGTAATTTATCACACATTAATTCCTTAAAGAAAAAGGCGCTTCCGCTTTCCAAGGTCGCGCGTCCACCATGTTGTTATTACAGGGCGCACAAGCTTACAAAAGTACGGCGTTCATGCGTTCTTCAAGGAAACAGTGTTCTTCGGTTCAAAACGTAAAACGGCGGACAGACACGCATCACGCACACAAACAAAGTCGTGGTCTCATAAGCCTGCTTTCTGCTCTTTAGGAGGGAAAGTAAGATAACAATTCAGTTCGTACCGCGAAGGAAACATCGCGCCTCCATTACCAAGACCCCCTTATGGCTTCTATTCGGTTAATCAGAGGAAACCCATTAACGTATTCTGTGTGAAAAGTTCATGTTTCAAAATCCGACCACAGTTTGCAACCAATGTGCCTTAAAAGGTTAAGGGCGATTCCAACAGTGTGACGAACTCAAACTGACAGACACCAGAGTTGCATCCTCTGGATTCAAAGAACAAACGGGATACATTTAATTAATTCATTAATCAAATTTCTTTAAAGTCGTTTCCTACCGCAAAGGACACGTACGGCAGAATTATAGAATCATACGTGGAAGATGAAATGAAACGATGTGCAAAGAAACTACCGCAGTATAAAGTCAGGTATTATAATGACAGTCCTCTACAGGTACTGAGGAAAACTACGAAAAACGTTAGGACATCCAGTTTCCGGGTCGAGACTTGAACTCGGGACCTCCCGAATACATAACAGCATTACTACACACTACACCATGACATTCGGTTGTAAACTAGAATGCGTAATACAAAATTTTATAACTGCGTACCGTACCATAAAGTAGCTAGGCAAAACAATATCCAGTATTTCACGCACACGTTCGTAAACACACACGCAACTTTATAGCAGAGCACGACTGGGTGTGTCTAATGTGTATCCAAATAAGAATCTGTGGGAAACACTGAGCCCAGTACGTAAACTGTTACAGTAGCTACATTACCAGGATACTGCTGCTGCTGGTGGTGATGGTGGTGATGGTGTCGGTGTTGATGATGGGGAGACGAAGATGGCACAGGCGATGGGGGGAGTGATCTTCGTCTTGGCGGTGACTGTTGCACATACCCACGACCACACTGGTAACGCTGATGGTATTCCATTGTCACTTAGGGTATTAATTCACCAACGGAAACAAATTTTCACTGCACCTGCTAGTTTTAACGGACACGGCGTAGTGTGTGTGGCGTCGCGACGCGTCTTTCTCCAACCAGTACGGAGGAGAAACTGACTGGAACTGCGCGCACAGCAGTCCCTGTTCGCTTCGCACAGTATAGTGTCATGTGCTACTCGCAACCGCAAAGTACCCAAAAGCCTCAGAACGCTATTACGGTACACTGCACCAACGACCCGCTGCCACAACCCTACGTCCAACACACCAGAGGTTTCAATACACAGATTTGCAACTAAATAACGTTCCGCCTATACAGGCTACAGCGTCGATCGTGTTCAAAAATGAAACGGCAATGGGGTTTCTACTTTGTGAAATACGTGGCTTGTGAAAATAATACGCTCGACTAGGCCCCATAGCACGTTCTGTTGCTACGAAGTGACCTGTTTTAGAAACACACCGTGCTCCTACACACCTTGTGTAGACTACGTCGAAACGGAAGCAACAGAGAACGACTGTAGTCTTTAAAGACTAAAACTAATCTGCACTACATAAAAAGATTCATTTCGTATCACACAGACAACAGTGTTTGAATCCACTAGGAAGACCGCATTGGAAAATTATCTTTGATTAATGTGTTCATCACGTGAGACACTAGAACAATATAATGTGTGGGGAAATTTGAGAGATGTTATTGTTAAGCTGGCGGTACGCATAGTTTTCACTACGCTTCGAGGAGTTAACCAAATACACAAAGTACGCGCGCCAGTAAGTTCTTTTATTCAAAAATCCGTTTTATAAAGAAACGATGATAAATTAATTTAAAAAAAGCGCGTTTCAGAACTTGATAAACACAAGCTTAAATCTGCCACTGTGTCAAACTGAACACCACGCAATGAGGAAATATGGGAAAGCGCACGTAAAGGTCAGCGTATTCTTAAACTCGGCGATAGACGGAAAGACGTGGTCACCTCCAAGTCCAGGCTGCAACATGCCTTTAACAGTTGCAAGACTGTACCTGCCGGTATCCGTGGCAGAAACTTAAGAAGTGCCAAGTTGGAGAAATGCCCAATGGCATAATATTCATTGTGAGTTTCAAGACAATCGGTTTATTAGAGAGCATAATAACAGCTCATAAGGATTCAGGCAGTTCGGTAATTGGATTCTGAAGGAGTCCTGTTGTACAATCATTAGTGTGTAATTTCCGCCAGCTATTATTCCCCGGAACTTCCTGCCTAGTTGTCCACGTGCAACTCTACACAGGTCCATTAATGAACATAGAGCAGCATGAGAACCGTTCAGCGCAAAAGTACAAGTGTGCGTTCTCATCTGCAAGAGGAAGAGTACCTTGTGTTCTCTCGAGAGGATCGGATTTTACAAAGTTTTCATGCGTCAACAAGTAGCTACAGAGAAGGTGAAATGTACAGTTTACCTGCAACAAGAATAACTGAAAGAACATCAGAATTCCTATTACCTCAACTCCTGTTACCTGAACTCCTATTGCCTCAACGCATGTTAACTCAATTCTTGTTACCTCAACTCCTTTACTCATGCTTCAACATATCATAAAGTATTTATAAACTTTCTTTTAGTATTGGTACTGTAGCTACTCAAGGCCTATTGTAATATCTCCGGATGAATGACGAATGAACATGGAGCACGGCCAAAATCCTAACTGACATGAAAAAACAGAACTACTGGGAGAAAATTGTGTCTCAGGGTCTGTTGTCCACCACCAGTCCCATACAATCATACATGCACGCTTTATAAGAGAATGACATAAACTTCAATAATTGTCTGCTACGCGCAAGACAACCAAAAGGTTCAACAGCGGCAACAAAATACCTGGGCAAATAAACAGTTTTTATGGTTGTCATCCCGCTGTGATATCCAATATCAACACACAGACAATCAAGTTTCATCCTTAACACAACTATATATTTATATGTTGGTTTTTAGCTACACGTTTCGGTCCTCAAAAGGACCATCATCAGGCACTTATGTATAAAAACTTGTAAAAAAAAGGCAAAATGTATACCAAAACAGGCACATCCACTGTGAGATCTAACAATTTACAATCTTTACTGCAACTTTTCTATCCTTATTAAAACATTAAGCAGAGATGTTTGGTATAACAGAATTGAATCGAATATTCAACTACTCAACGTTACCCAAGACCACTTTTTCAACATTAAATTAATTGATTGATTGATTAATTAATTAATTAATTTAAGATTCCGTTTCTACAGTCCGATGTATGGAGCACTTGCTGTCAGGCTGCGCGACGCTAGACGTACGAGTGTGTCCGCGTCTTTCCATGCTCTGTCATGTGTCATATCGTGGCGCAGGTACTCGCAATTGTGGGTCAAAAAAGTACCAAGTGCAGGACGGATGCATTCGTTCGAGAGGAAATCTGAATTGAAATACAGCCCAATGGCCTGTCCGTACAAGTCTAAGAAGAATGGAAGTACGCAAAAAAGAAACCGCAGCCCTATATGGTTTGCTTTACATGTCTGAAACCTGAAATTCTTGCAAATGATATTCAAGAACTCAGTTCCCACCTAGTCGTAAACACAGCTGTTCTCTATTAACCAGGCGAATCGGCTCTTTAAATAAAGCAGCCTGGTTACTGTAAGTACCACAATCTTAAACGTTAAAAATAATCGTTTTTCTTACATAGTATATTAATCCTTTACGGCCCAGTGGTTACTTTATGTACCACCAGATTTAACGCTAAATACTCTACGCTCTGCCCACACAGGGTATTTAAGTGTTTTGTGTGGATCTCACGAAAAAACACCCGCTTGTTGTTTACTGCGTGTTTCGAACTGAATCACTAAATATAATTCAGGTTAATCTCAGTTCTAAATGGTTGAATTGTGCTGTTTGTTTCGTACAATAAATTTATACATATTATTTTCCTAAACAGAAACAACTGGTTCATCTTTGCAATGGCGAAGCACTCAGATAAGGACTGAACTTTTGTGTTAATATTTACATGAATTCAATGTTTCAAACCTTCGAAGGTTCACAAAATTTACGAACCCGATGAGACTAAACAAACCTCTTCCGTGAACACCCGCGTTAATGAGTAAGCACCCCTCTGGCCCCGGGTAATGTTTATGTTCGAACATGCCGTAGTAAGTCGTCGGCTTGGTACAGATACTGACTGTGAAGTTTATAGTTGACCTTGTCAACGGTTTGCTCCAGGAAAGGCGACCGTCCCTTGCTTGTCAGCAGTAACCGCTGTGTCCCCTTTTTCGTCACCAGTAACCGCTGTTTCCGTTGTCTGGCGACAGTAACCGCTGTGTTCCCGTTGTATGTCACCAGTAACCGCTGTGTTCCCGTTGTTTGTCACCAGTAACCGCTGTATTCCCGTTGTTTGTAGCCAGTAACCGCTGTGTTGCCGTTGTTTCTAGCCAGTAACCGCTGTGTTTCCGTTGTCTGTCGCCAGTAACCGCTGTGTTCCCGTTGTTTGTCACCAGTAAACGCTGTGTTCCCGTTGTCTGTCAACAGGAACCGCTGTGTTCCCGTTGTTTGTCATCAGTAACCGCTGTGTTCGCGTTGTTTGTGGCCAGTACCCGCTGTGTTCCCGTTTTTTGTAGCCAGTAACCGCTGTGTTCCCGTTGTCTGTCGACAGTAACCGCTGTGTTCCCATTGTTTGTCGCCAGTAACCGCGGTGTTCCCGTTGTTTGTCACCATTAACCGCTGTGTTCCCACTGTTTGTCCCCAGTAACCGCTATGTTCCCATTGTTTGTCACCAGTAACCGCTGTGTTCCCGTTGTTTGTAGCCAGTACCCTCCGTGTTCCCGTTGTTTGTCACCAATAACCGCTGCGTTCCCGTTGTTTGTCAGCAGTAACCGCTGTGTTCCCGTTGTTTGTCACCAGTAACCGCTGTGTTCCCGTTGTTTGTCACCAGTAACCGCTGTGTTCCCGTTGTTTGTCAGCAGTAACCGCTGTGTTCCCGTTTAAAAATACTCTGAGCTGAACTGCAGTCGTGAGAGAACTACGTCACGCAGTGATACAAACTCATGGTTTTGACAGAATCGGTATGATTCCCCCCGACCGTGGTCGCGACTGTTATGCGCCTCTCCGCACGCTGTGCATTCAACTGCGTTCTCTTCAGCAAGAGACAGCACTTCCCACACATTTCACTCCCTCCATTTTGCCACTTTTCAAAGTGTTGACACTGTCTATGTAATCGTCATAATCACGAGTTATTTCGAGAATCATACAAAACACATCTGTACGACTGTCGGTACTACAAAACTTTTGATTTTAAATTACATGCTAGTTACGAATAAATGGTTAAAATGAGCAGCGTGAAATTTAGGGCGAAGTTGCAGAATTCTAACAGAAGGCCTCTATTGATTACTTTATCAGACGTCTGTTGTCACTGTACCTTGTAGTCATTCTGGTTACATTACATTCAGCATGCATGTCTCGAGTGCCGACGTGATCAATAGACCTAGCAGCCAGGCAACCACATTTCTTTCGTGTCAAGTTGTCGAGGACACCGAAGGGATATTACGGTTGGGAAACAGAGGTGAACCAGGTGTGTTTGAACCCTAAGATGCTGAGTTCAAAGCTGAAACACGGGTTCTGCTTGGTATTTCTTAAACCTGCAGACGATAAAATCAACCACAGGTCAGGACATGTTACTTCTTTATTCTTCTCAACTTATCCTCACATGTTCAACACCACCAAACCTCTGCAACTGATACAGCAGACACAATAAACTACGCACTTCCGACTGTTCGGGATATGAGATGTAAGAACCCCTACCGCGCTGTATTATTGTAGACAATCAGACTTTCGTTGCAACAACTGGACGAAGGTTTTTCAAAAACTGGCTAATGAGGTACACTACCAAACTGTGCATAAGGGTTCCCAAGGTAATTACAAGATTGATTCTTGGCTCATTAGACGTTGTTTACGAAGTCAGGAAAAGGAAAACCTTACGTGGATGCAATGTCTGTCCACCTAGCTTATTTGTCTGCGACCTAAGATCAGAGTCCGAAAACTCTGACACATTTCTTGAATTCAACTTGCGAGACTTACGTCAAAAGTTGGGCAATTCCGATTTCCGTCCGTCTTCATCCACAACAAAGTGCACTTTACTTCAGGCCACAAACGGATAAACCCATGTCACTGAGAGTACCCGCGTTCGACGTCCACATCGGACATTGGAACTTCCCGAATAACAGGAGTGGTAGCCACTACACCAACGCGTGCTACTGTATTAAACGAAGACGACGCCTTGGTTCACTGGGAGTTATTCCACTCTACATTAAAATGGATGGCAAACTTTTAAATTGTTTCGTTTCGTAGTCCTTAACTCTTCTGCCTATTCAAAGTAGGTGTCGAGGTTTTTTTATTTTCACTTGATAACACTCACACACCACAGTCGGTAGGACTCCTCTGGACGAGGGATCGGCCCGTCGCAGAGACCTCTACCTGACAACACAAACACACACTAGAGACAAACATCCATGCCGCCGGTTGGATTCGAACCCACGATCCCAGCAAGCGCTCGGCCGCAGACCTACGCCTTAGACCGCGCGGCCACTGGGATCGGCAAACCTTTAAATACGAAAATTAAACCTGAATTACACTCAAAGATTCTTTCTTTATCGAATTCAACCCATTATATCTTGACATTTCAATATTGCTATATTTACTGCTGTCGAACAAACAATCCTCAATTGCCTGTATCAATAATGCTACATGTTTCGGTCTTTCTTACAAACTATTATCAGACATAAAATACGTATTTAAAACGCAAGTATGGATGCAAGTGAATATTTGGAATTTGCGAGCTCAAAAATTTTACAGTATTATTTCAACCATAATGTGGCATTAACCTTGTTTAACCTTGTAAAACCTAGCGGTAGCTTTACGTACCACCAGATTTAACATTAAAAAATTCTACGTGGTGCTCACATTGCATTTGTGTGTTTTATATGGGTCTCAAAACAAACAGCAACTTTTGCCTTATAAAACATTAACAGCTTGTATTATATAACCGAAGTGGAGTGTTTATTGCGCGGTACGCACTGAGTCCTTAAATAAAACAGATACGCTTCGTCTTTAAAGGGTTAAATTATAAACATTTAACGCTTCCCCGCACATTTCATTTTGTTAAAATAACTGCTGTAAAATTATTAAAGTCACTAAAAGTTACTGAAACTTGTGTTTCGTTCGCTTCATTTTTGGGCTTTCAATAATCAAAATTTGCAGTTTTCCTGCTGTGTGTAGCTTTGTGCGAAAGCTGTTCCTCTTGGCCTTAGTGTATATTTGCTATACACCGTTGGTGGCGTACACATAATTCAATGCCACATTAAGATTGAAAGAATACTGTAAAACTTGTGAGCCCACAAATTCCAAATATCCACTTGCACAGATACTTTCGTTTTAGATATGCTCTTTATGCCTGGTGATGGTCCGTAAGGACCGAAACATGAAGCATTATTGATAAACGTAATAAAACGATTTTTTGTTCGGCGGGAATATTTACAGATACAGTTCGTACCACGCGGTAGACATACTCTGTCTTAACTATAAAAAAACAGTGATGTATACGGAAACGAATGCTGACTGTTCTGAGAGCTATAAAAATCACACTCACTCTGTTGGCAGAATGGAGAAATATTGATTGTTAAACCCGGTGGTAACTGGTATAACCATTGGGCATTACAGTGTCAACATACCCAATTGTATAACGATTGTTATGACAAAACAGACAAGGTACGTATAAACCTAACATTGAGGCGCATTCGCGTAACCATTGTTGCCGTGACAAAAAAAAATAAGTATTAAATATTCTGAGTTGTGTGGCTGTACCCTTAGTTATCCAGCATCCAATGCGCATGCGCCGTATTATATTGTCACCTGTGGCCCGTCTGGCGCTATCATATCTTTGTGCATTATTTCATAAAAGGCATGATTTTCGGAAAAAAATTACTGAACAGAAAGTCTACATTTTCACTTTGTTTACAACGGTTTTCTGAAAGATTCTCATTCTAAGAAGAATTCAGCGAGATATTATTATAAATGTATATAGGTCTTCACGCAACGTGCCCGTTATTCTTGTCAGATTTTGTGAAATTTGAATATTCTCGACTGATCTTCGAAAAATCCTCAAATGTCAATTTCAAGAAAATCCGTCCAGTGGGAGGCGAGTTGTTACATGCGGACAGAGAAGCGGATAGACAGACAGACAGACACAGACAGACATAATGAAGCTAATACTTGCTTTTCGCAACTTCACAAACGCGCCCAAAACGAGTATATATGTCTGCCTTAATTTCAACAGTAAGTACACAGAAAATAACAGGCAACTACCAATGTACACATCCGACACCAACATCAGTACTGCATGCGTTCATTGCGTACACGGTACGCTACACCGTAACCTAGCCAGAGGGGTCCTGCTACAGCTTTGGCGTTCAGCAGTTGGATTATCGTCTCCGAAGCCCAGGTAAATCTCCGGGGTAGTCCACGTTACATCTGAGTTGAACAAAGTGGCATTGGGACGTGGCAGTTATCAAGTACGACAGATTTCTCCTGTCAGTTTTCATTCCACCAATACCCCACACTCATTCATCTCAATCACCCAGAGGTGGACAATGGACCCCCTAGACAGTGCAGTCCCACATTCACACATTCCCAACCACTGCTATACTTACGTTTTTTCGATACAGTGATTAGGCGACGAGTTGGTCCACTGAGGAATCTAGATTAGATTTCCGGTAAGGGTAAGCAACTTTTCTCTTTGCCAAAGCCTCCAGACAGCCTGCAGTACCCACCCAATCTCCTATCAAATAGGTAAAGCGACCGGGAAGTGATTTGACCATTCTGCCCAAACTAGTGCCAACGTAAGGTACGCTTGGAGCTATACCTCTACTGCCCCATATGCCTTCATAGCGTGTACGAGGACAAGTTCACCCTCAGCTAGCTAGTAAAACGACTCAACATTAACCTGTGGAATGAAACAATCTATCCTCCAGCTTAAACAAGCAGCAGAAGTTTGGGAGATGGATGACTGCGCGGATCTGAAAAATTCAAGGACGTTAAAGAAGACCCCAAACCGACAGGCCTACTTTCATTTACAGCTGGAACTCACATAGCCTAGCACACTGATAAGAACAAATCCAAGACCAAGTGCAAATTGATCTGACGGGAATATATCAGTTGGCTGTCGCTTCTATACCCCCTGCACATGGAGCAAGAATCCTCCTCTGACACCTTGTTGCCAATTTCCCGGAGCACAAGGCGTCACATCCCACAAAACCGTAATCTCAAACCCTAACGTAATGAATTCGTTTACTCTGACATCCTTTGTTATTATTATTTAGGGCTTATGCTGGAATCGCCGACACCAGAAAAGGAGATCAAGGCCTCCACAATCGCAAAACACGCAGCACTCACGTCCACAAAGCCCACACCGACTTATCCATTCTACAGCGTCATGCCCAGAAATTATCGTATCCGTTTCGCGATTCAACTAAAGTTCTTTGAATGCGGTCGGAGCCTTTCGGGTCGTATCAAACGACAAGAAGAGAGAGAGAGAGAGAGAGTGTGTGCAGGGGGAGGCCAAGAGCCAAGTCACCACTCTGAACTACATCTTGTAAGAAAATGAAATCAGGTAAATCAATTAGGCACATCGAAATCATGATTACTGTAGAAATAAACGAAGGCGTTCGTTCCAACAATTACACATGGCTCCCTGTAAAGCAGCCGGAACGTGAAGCTGGTAATTTACCACCCCGGCCACCTATGGCCGAAGTTATGGGTTCGACTATTCTTCTACTCCCTTGTAGGTCTACATGGTGTGGCCCTTAACTAAGGGAAGAACAAATTAAGAGACCACTCGTTGATCTTTCATGGAAATTCCATAGGGAGATCAGCGGAATAATCTGAGGTCACTACAAAACAGACGGTCACATCTGGGAGCGAATGCCGAACCTACGTCACTCAAGAAATTCTGTAATTATTCTGTCCCCAAACAGGAAGCCATTCTTATCCTTTCGGATACGTACGGTACGTGGCAGTGATTGCTGAAGGCAGACTGTCTTTACCAAGCAGTCGACAGGTAAACATATCGGCTGGTACTTCAACCTGGACCTTTGTTAATACCAATACGTTTACACGCAATAGCAGTATTTCTTCTAACGAGATGTCTTTCAATAACTTTTGCGATAACGACCAATGAAACTGTAATTTGGTCGTATTTCTCAAGAATTACAATGCATAAGAATCAACCACTGGGAAAGTTACCCGCGCAAATCACAGGAAAGGCAAATTTCAAAAATGTTAAATTTTCCAACGGTATTTCCAACGACTGTTGTGCTTGTTACACATAAAATCCAGGCACGTGCAAATGGAACTTTCTTAGCCTGCCCTTACGTAAGTGCCGGTTCAGACATAAAGGCCATCACTGTCATGATGTTACTGCTCAGTATGCCAATCGCACGCCCATGTGATTGAGCTGAATGAGTATGGAAGGAACATCGGTGGAATGACGACGAGCAACAAAGAAGCGAAGCAGTTGCACACGAACGTACTACAACGCCACTTTGTCCGCCACCAACACCACAAATTGCTCTGAGATTAATTCCACGCTTCTGTGGTGATAATCCGATGGTAAGTAGCCTCAGCTATGTCCATGTCATGTCGAGGCTTTACTTCACCCGAAGCAAGACAGAATGTGCGAGGAAATAAATTAAATCCCTTGAAAATTGAAATGGAAATTCTGAAAATTTCCATCTCCAGTTACAATTTCCATGGAGAACCCTTCCACTGTTCTATTCTCACACATTACAGCTCTAGAGAGACACCACACGTGGTACATGACGTCACTAAATACACATGAGAAGTTCAAAAAAGAACAACTTAATATAATAAGCACGATGAAAGTAGTAGGAGTACCATTCTTCGGCGAGGGTCGACGCGGTATTACCGACTGATGGTGCTGCAATGCAGACCGAAACACTGCCTTTGTTGCTGACATTTTATGTATCCACGTGTAACGAAATGGCATTAGTTTTGAATTCAGTTTCCATGATAACATAAGGCCATATTGACAAACAATCAACTCTTACCCTGCTTACAGTAAGTAGGAGTCTCTTGGAAAAACGTTAAATTCATTTAGACGTATACAGAAATATGTCAGCATTCTTGTGACTACACACAAACCCATCCTACGACGTTCAATGCAACAACTATGTCCACCTCTCCTCCAAGCTATTTCATTGTGTTTAATTTTCTCTCAAAATACACCTATTGCCTTAAAATCGATGTTCGGGTATGAATGAGACGTGAACATGGTTCTAGCAACTACGCCAGGTGGTGTAGAATTTTCATGTATTATGCACGTGGCATATGCGTGCGAGCGTAGCGTTGTACCAGGTACCGGCTGCACGTAACTGGACAACGAGGACGTTAAATACATGTAATTTATCAACTATTGATAATCTGCACTTAGGATGAACTGCACCGACCTGTTAAACGGCAATTTTCCAGTGTAAACAATGTTTCAACAGTACACGTTTCATGTAATGTAACTTGAATAAATACAAATGTTTTAACTGCAAACAAAATGCAAATATTTTAATTGCAAAAGGTCACAGGTAAGGAAGTATACAGACCGACGATGTTCCAGAAGGATGATGCTAGGTAGATTATTTGGACCCAAGAGGGAGGAACTAATGGAAGGCAGGAGAAAACTGCACAGTGAAGAGTGTGGTGATGTTTACTTCTCTCCAAATGTAACTACACTAATCACTGGGACATGTGCCACGCACGGAGGTAAGTGGAATGTGTACAGGACTGGGGTTCCAAACCCTGAACGAATAAAATGCACGTTAAACAAATGGAGAGGGAGGGTGACGCCAGGATTAAACTGGCTCAGAATATGGACCACTAACGAGCTCTTGTGGATAAGGCAATAAACTTTCGAGTTCGCTAAAATCCTTCATATTTCTGAAACAGATCGACGACCATTAGCTTCTCAAGAAACACTGGTCCATGGAACTAATTACTGTAGTCATTTATAACATTAATATGAATGAAGAAATCAGAAACTGTAGAGAGCCATATGGAATACCACGCAGGCAATATACAAATCCATTACACAAAACATGGTGAAGTAATATGACAAACGGCAGGAGGTAGGTACTATCCGCTGCTGCTCCTGCTGCTGCTGCAGCACATCAACACAATTTTGTTTTAATTAAACCCCGAGCGGTGACAGGGCATCTGCAACTAAAACACAAACCGCCTCACAACTTGAATCATGATGGCTGCATGCACGTTTGTAAAGAGTTCTCACTGTATACAACACAACTGAGGCCAGAGAAAGACGCCCCATTGGCACTGACAATGACGACGATCGACGTTTCAATGTTTCTACTTACTGTGTATACCTCTCCAGCGCCCTTCGGC
This sequence comes from Coptotermes formosanus, assembly GCA_013340265.1. Classification (NCBI taxonomy): domain Eukaryota; kingdom Metazoa; phylum Arthropoda; class Insecta; order Blattodea; family Rhinotermitidae; genus Coptotermes; species Coptotermes formosanus. Next base: position 2,524,127 of record BLKM01000454.1, on the reverse strand, counting down.
CTATCAAGGAGCCCAAAGCGTCTGTCGCTATCACATATTATCACGTGGTTATCAGACCAACATTCATGTCAATAAAACGGCTAAAAAAACCGGAGGGAAATACACGTAGTCGCTAGAGGGAGGAGCATAACAGGTGGACGAAGATGTGGACAGGTTCCTTCCATGGGACTTCTTACCGCGTCCTTACTGTAACTCCAGCCAGCAGTCCCTCTTGAGACGCTGCACTCACTCCTTACCACGACTGTTCCTTACAGCGTTATCTATATTTTTCTTGTTTCTAACGTCTAACGGTAAAATTATTTATGAATGAGGAATTAGAAACAATGCGGAAAGAAACGGGAGTGGCCCATTTTAAGCAATAATTGTTACTTCCCTGAAAGGACTGACAAGTCCACGACCTTCACTCAACCATCGCGAAGAAAATTTAATCCACGATATCTAGAACATGACGGCGTGCTGACTGCTAAACTGCGAGGAAGATGGCTCCAACAGGCATTAGTTAGACGGAAGTGGTTACGATGCAGTATGACGGGACAGTGTCGCGGCTGAGATGATGGTGTCAAGTGAAATGTGTACAGTTTTTTGGTCGGAAATCAGAAATAAAGAAACTACTTGGAATGCGTGGGCGTAGATAGGAAAACAACGTGAACACGTATCAATCAGAAAAGATGTAAAAGTAAACGACGGTATTGTTTTTAGGTACCATTTCAGAATTTCCCCAAGAGGTCCCATGTACACTAAGTAACCCTAAAAGCACTTTTTCCTTCACGGGTTTGAACCAAAATACCGTATGCATTTAACGTTTCTCCCCAAGCGCGAAAAACGTACCTCTAACCTCATTCTGTTAACAATATCTGACGAAAAATACAGCTTTTGAAGCTTCTCGTTATGCATATTCCTCTGCATGTATCCACCTCTCCTAGACCAGAACACTCTCCTCGCCAACTTCTGAACAGCACATTAGTCCAGACGAATTACGTAAACACACATTCACCCAATCCTCTTTAATTTCCCAAAACACGTCTAGGATCCATTAAACCCCTCTTTCATCAATTCATAAAGGTAACAAAGCGAATACAGAAACAGCTACAGCACGATACGAGGTTCTGTGATTAACGTGCACAAATTAACATCACTTAACAAACTCCACGACGTACAGACCCTCTTCAGAAGCTACTATCCGCTTCGCATTTTACGTAACGCGAGATTCATCACCGTAGTCAAAAAACAGCCACTGGTCCTTATTCTGAAGCAAATGAACCCACGCCAAACCCTACCATTCTATTTATGTAAAATGCAGTGACGTCTTATACCATCTACAGCCAGATCATTCAAGTGGTCTCCTCCCTTGAGGTTTACAGCCAATATTTTGCATGTGTTTCTCTTCTCCCTCCCCCTTTTACATGCATTTACATGCATCACCAATCTCATTATCCTTATTTTAATCGCCTTAATAAGTGTGAACCTAAACACTCGATTCTTATACAATAAGACGACATGTAGCAGTCACAGACGTTTCAGAGGAATCCTAGAAGACTATCTAGACCCTGAATAGGGAGGCAGGAAGCTCTTCTGAAACGTCGGCAACCCTGACAATCCATTAGATACAATGTTCCAGAAGGCTCCAGTCTTCATCACCACCGCCAGGAGAACTTCATCGCTCACAACTGCGCCCCTAACGCAGCTCCAAAATGCGATATGATTAGACGTCAGCACATCTAAGCCTGCGCTGAGAAGCTGAATGAATCCCCACGCAACACGTTCTGACAATACAGTAACGATGAAGTTGTCCTTGAGCTCACCAGGAAGTCACATGAGGGCAGTGCAGGTATGAGTCCACTCATTCACGGTACGGTAAATTGTCCCTACCCACTCTATTAAGGCGTATAGGAGAAGCAGATGTATAGCTCCACTTATTTTTAACCTCGCCGCTTGGTGGAGGTGAATGGTCAGCACCACGCCCCGGCAGCTTTACTCGCGGGAAAGAACACCGGTGACAACTGAACAGAAGGCTAGGTGGGCCCCTGGGCCAGTCTTTAGAGAATTCAGAAATTTCTTGCTCTTGCCGGAAATCGAATCCCGGATTGTCCAACCCGTAGCCTAGTCTCCATCCCGACTACGCAATCCCGACTCCCCGATTCGTCCTTAACCGTGGCATAATATGGACGTGAGAGGTCAGCTTCATGGCTGGACGGCTTTACCCCAGCCAAATACATCCGGTATCCCTTCAATAGGAGACTTTGTGGACCCCACAGCCGGTTTGGATGCTTTGGAAATAGAAACATCTCTTGGCACCGGCAGGCATCAACCCACAATTCCTCGGTCGTCCAGCCCGCAGCCTAGACAATACACCAACTACCCCATCCCGGCTGCAAGATTGGCCAGTTGCGTTAATATCAAACTATATTTCCTTCTCGACCAGCTTCCAGCGGTGATCCCTGTGCCCTATTGTGATTCCGAGGCACAGCGCAGGATTGTATGGATGGGGTGTGAGGTTTCTGCAATGTTTCTATCACCAAGGGACAACGCGACAGAGCTGAGAAATGTGGGAGCGTGGCCTCTACGTGGGCGAAACTACCAGATCAGTTGCAATGCGACAAGCCGATACACAGGGGTGGCAGGGTTCCATTACTTTTACACTCACCCGTACGTCGTGATGGCGTTCTTATTTAAGTACGGAGGAACGTTAAAATCACAGTGATCATCGTGTACACCGACTGATTTAACGTTTAAAAAACTCTTTCTCTTTTTACCCACAATGTGTTTAAGTATTTCGTACGATTCAAACAGCATAAGCACACAACCCCATTTATTGACTTATATAACGAAGCTGCCCGTAGTTCAGGCTACACAGCGCCTAATATTAGGACGGTCAGCGAATAAATGAGATGTAAGGCATGCGGATGGAAGCGGTCATGGCCTAAGGAAACCCATGAAAATTCAGAACAGTCGGTGTCGCGGCCGAAACTCGAAAACGGCCCTCCCAGAATACATATTAGTAGCGTTACTTTGGTACACCTCTTGTGTGGTGCAACAGACCACCAACACAATAACTGGTTCTTACAAAATAATTCCGGTACCTTAAATTAAAATACGGTGATAGAACTGGGGAAACAAGCACGCAGTCTAACTGAAGTACAGAACACACTCCCACAGAATGGGAGGGTATCCATACAGACTTATGCCATTTCAGGCTTTTGAATTTTTTAAAAAGTTGGGAAAAAACAAATAATACCATTTATTAAAAGTAAATAAAAATATTCTTAAGGCCATGTCACGCATAACAGCAACTGCGTTCCATTCGGGCGATCCCTCGTTCGTCTCTCAATCAGCAAGGCGGCTATTTTGACTGGGATATACTGTGGTGGTGTTCGTCCGTAAAAGCAAAGGCTGTAAAATACGGTCCGACCGTACCAATCCGTCATCCTCAACTCTTCACTGGCAAGCCTCTCCTGCCACACCATATGACACACTCAAATGAGAAAGCGTCGGTGAATAAACTAGGCAGCAGAGACTAAAAGCAAAAAGAACAGGGTTTAGGATTACGTTATTCCGAAACATCACGCAGTATAGATTCGTAGATTTACCGCCGTTTCGGAAGGCTACACCTCCGCCTTCAGTGCGAAACTGACCTATCCTACAGAAGGTAGAAATGTAAAGGCGACCCTGCACAGGCCATTAAGGCCCAGAAGGGAGCATAGGTACTGCTCTACTTTTCCTTTAATCTCCGCCCTAGGTGGGGGTGGGTGGTCAACGCCACGCCCCGCCGCTATGACCGTAGGAAAGAGACGGGTTACTTCTTGTACAGGAGACTGGGTGGGCCCCAGGGCCGGTCTGGACGGGTGCGAAAAATCTGGCCCCCACCGGGATTCGATCCGTGGACCGTCCAAACCATAGGGAGTCGCCATACCGACATACGCTATCCCGGCCATACTGAAGATCGAAGGAGCAGAATTAATGTTGTACTGGTATGCACGAAAATGTAAACAGCTGGAGAAATTTAAGGGCCCTCATTAAAAAACATCGCAGTCCCTTTAGTGTTGACGTGAAGCTTCAGGACAAACAGGAGAACGCAGACTTGCCCATCTTAATGACACTGTGCGTCTCTTACGCAAAGTACGCATGATGTACGGTCACAGGACAGCTGTGTGTCCATTGTGGGCCTTTGTTTTCACATAAAACGTAACATAGGTTACTGCACAGCTGTGTGTTATGCAAATCCCGTGTAATGTGTGGTCATCCTACAAACGCATGTCTACTGTGCACAGTTTTTGGAAATACCGCGCAATGTACGGTTACAGTACAATTCTTTATGCAAAGGAAACATGCAGCAAGAGGAAAGCTCCAGTGAAATGTTTCACACTCACCCCGGAATTTGACAGATGCGTTTAAATAAATTACGCGACAGAAAATGAACACAAACTCTCGACTTCCATAAAAGGCAGCCAATTTTTAACAGCGTTAGCGACCATTTGCGCCTCAAAAATTTTCACACAGCAAGTGCTTCAAGAGTCAGACTGTACAGAGGAATCTACTTTGACCGCATTTTGACTATGCATTTTATGATATGAATAAAACAAGAAGCGGCTACAGCGACAGTTTCTGAGGGCCCCAATACAACTTACTTGATCTTCCAGATGGAAGTGTCGGACTGTCTTAGCGTCAAATCGGTAGCGCAGAGAATTGGACTGCTTGTGTCACCAACAAACTTTCCGCTTAAATGTATCTCTGTGTGAACCATTCTTTGTTGCTCTGAGCGCGTTCCTGACACCTCAGTACAAAGTACGTACGTTATCCTTGGCAAACAGAAACTTGTGTCTTAACACTTCTTCAGCAGTGTGGCGTCAAGATTTGCAGACATTTGGTATACATTTATTGTTCATCACGTACAAAAGTCACACGGACTAAAGTCCAGGTATTGGTCATAACCTGTCCGAAAACTCAACCCTGAGGTAGTCCATGAATGTCCATGTGCACAGGCAGCAGTAAAATTCAGTCGGAAGAAACCACACCGCCGACTTTTACCTCCTAGACGCTTCAAAAATGAGAGAAGTAATTCCTTCAAGTATCTTTCGGAATTAACCGTGCCTCGCGATCAATTGGTCCAATTATTCCATCCGCTCACACTGCACTATACAATCTTAGACTACAGACAGGAGCCGCGTGTACGAGTCTCGGGTTGTGTGAAAAGTTAGCTGCCTAGGTTCTACGAATTTACCTCGAACGTAACGAACAAAACATAATGGAAAAAGAGTTTAATTAATCAACGGTAGATTTCACCAACACGAACCGGTTGAATGATACAACCATAAACAGCCCCTTCGCTAGAGAAATCACGTTGTTTCCACTGAAGCACTGCCGTTGTCTTTAAATGGTTTCCGTTACAGGCGTCTTCGTACTGATGAAATCTGAAACTCCAGTCTTCTACTAAAATCCACCAACATATTTCCGAGCAGTCTGAAGCAGAATAACGATTACTTCCCGTGCCTCGTCAATGAGCACTTGCTGGCTTGATTCGGTTTAAAAGATCCTTTCTGTCTTATGTATTTAAAATTCCGTATTTGTAACTTTTAACATCCTGAAATAGATGCCAAAATCTTATTGTCTGCCTTGCTGCTAGATCATTTTTTCACAACTATCGTAAGCTACGTTCTACATACAATAAAATTGAGGAAGGCTAACTGGATTGCTCACACCTCATGCGCAGGAACTGTCTTCTGAAACACGCTATAAAAGGAAAGATAAAAGACAGGGCAGAAATGACGACAGGACTAGGAAGAAGACGTAAGCAGCTACTGGACGACTTTAATTAAACCATAAAATGCTGAAAATGAAAGCGGAATCATTAGATCGCACTCTGTCCAGAACTCAATGTGGAAGAGGCTACGGGACCTGCCGTAAGACAGACTACAGAATGAAATGAACTGCAAGCCAGACGAACACTCACTGTTCCAGTGCGTACCTCAGGGGCAGCCCATCAACACAGGACATAACGTAACAGAACTCGTGTGACGTATTCTATAGGTCCCGTGTAAGCAAAGGAAATGGGCAGACACAGGCGGGCCGGCCCATTGAAGCATTAACTCAAGTGATGGCTGCCCTGTCTAAAAAAAGTTTCGGTCATATCTTAGAACGGGTAGTGATTATTTAACCATACTTTAGTGTCACATGGTTTCAGAGCATTGGATTGAAAGGGCAACACGGCGTGCCCTGTGACACGATTAATCCAATTACTAAACTAACACCAGAACAAAACTTGACAAGCTGTAAAGTATGCAAACTAATATGCTTTCTCCTTTCACACTAGATGTCAGGTGGAGAGCTTATGATTAATGCAAATTAAACTCGAAGTGAAGTAAAGTTTGAAATGCGACGGAATGCGTCCTACAGCAGCAGTTAAAATATTCTACCGGAAAACAGAACTAGCTCTTTACGTACTACGGTTTAATTCAGTAAGAGAAACTTGAGATTTATTGGGGGTTTTCTGCAGAGCAGAGACGTTAAGGTTTTAGAGAATTAAGCAAAGTTCAACCGAGTATATGCAACTAGGCCTATACTAATTTAATGTGTTCCATGTCCGTGCAAATTGTTATACAAAAACACTAATCACCAACAAATGCACAAAGATAGTTTTATCATCAATCGTAACAAACTCCTACATGTTTCGACCCTGTGGATCATTATCATCAATCGTAACACACTCCAACATGTTTCGACCCTGCTGGGTCATCTTCAGGGAGAACTTTTCGTTATCGTTACACTGAGGTTGCACTTTATAGTTGAGTGAGAATGTGCTGTTGACTGTGCAGTGTGAAGGCGTGAACTCTCTGCGGTCGAGTACACAGTACACAGTCAACAGCACATTCTCACTCAACTATAAAGTGCAACCTTAGTGTAACGATAAAAAGTTCTCCCTGAAGATGACCCAGCAGGGTCGAAACATGTAGAAGTGTGTTACAATTGATGATGAAACTCTCTTTGTGAATTTGTGGGTGATTTGTGTTTTTGTAGGCCTACACTGTTTATCAGACCCCCAGTATGTACAGAAAAAATGTTAAGACATCGATTACATCTTTACTTCTGATTAAGCCAAAGCAAAGAACATTTTCCTTTATATGGGGACTGGCAACGGACATGAATAGCCTGACAGGGACTACAGCAATTCTTTAAACAGTCCCCCGTTTTCACGAATTATTTTACTTGTATATGGCTTTTAACCATTTAAATTGTTTTACTTACAGACCTAGTTCGTACCGCGCAGTAAACACTTTTCATCTCGGTTATAAAAACCAATCAGTTTGTTATATAGGGAAAAAGTCACTGTTTGTTCTGAGATAAATACAAAACACATAAATACAGTGTGGGCAGAATAAACAATTTTTGAACGTTAAACCTGCTGGTGCATTAAGTAACCAGTAGCCTTTAAAAGGTAAATATTCTATTTTAGTTCATCACACACAATCAAATTACTGCGTGTACCATGTACTCCTCAATGTGTGTGTTTTTGCCATTGATGTGCTCATGTGAATGACCTATTCTAGGTCGAAACATTTCGCTCTTTTCGACACACAAACTCTACTGTCTAACTATAGTTGTGTTTTGACGGGTACACATTTTGTATATTCTATTGTATATTACAATATTTCTCCCATTCCCTTTTTTATCCTTCTTTACTTCTAACTCTTTCTTGTTTTCTGCGTATGTTACATAGTATATAATGGCCGGCCAATGTGAATAAATGTGAGAGGAAGTGGCAGTAGCCAATCATGCTCCATTTCCAGCACCGTCTCGAGGAATTGTCGGAAGTGATAAAATCCGTGTTTCAGTGCAGCAGATCTACCTGGCAAGTAAAGCTAACGGTCAAAGCCATGACGTCCCATGTTACAAATCACACTAACAGCGAAAGGACATGTAAACAAACACACACATAAACAAAGACAATTAAGTTCACATTTAAAATATATGTAAATGACACAAATTACTCCTTTTCAAAGACTCATTAACACTGCCTAACATGTCGACTGCATTACAGTATGTTAATCATAACCGGCTTTCCATTCACTAACTTTCCTACCGCTTGTATGTGTAACAAGTAAGACGGTTGCATGGATAGATTGACAGACAATAATAGACTGATAAACTGCGGAACAACTCACAACACACACGTAGAAACAGCACCAACATTCAATCAGAGCAGCGCGTTGGCTGCCTCCTACAGCGGTGAATACCCCGTGTGCTCTGACAGTTGACAACAGCTGTCTTCCACACGCTCATATAAACTTTATGTCTGCACGTCCGTCAAATTCCGCGCCTGTAGGAATGGTTTGTGCTCGCTCTCAGCTGTGCTGGAAGTTAAGCTTAAAACCTGATAAAGAGTTATTAGTGTATCAGCAACGCCGATGAAAAGTGTCCCACGCATTTTACGTTCTCTGTTTTCAGCCTTCACTTCAGGCTTCCGTCGCAAAGGTGATGTGAACTGCACTCTTCGGGGATATTACACGGCGCCGTGTGGTAATTGTTTAATGACGTTTCGGGACAACATATCGGTCCCATTTTCAACGGTCAAGAGTCTTGAAGATGGGACTGATACGTTGTCCCGAAACGTCAGTAAACAATTACAAGACGCGGCGTAATATCCCAGAAGGTCGCTGATCTCTCTACATCCTCTGTGCCCGAAATCAATAATTCCAAAAACTGAATGTGCCCGTCAGTAAAGGAGGCACGCGGTGGCGCAGTTGGTTGAGGCACTGTGCTACAAGCCTGAAGATTGCGGGTTCGATTCCCGATGGTGTCACTGGTATTTTTCATTGACATAATTCTTTCTGCCGCACTATGACCCTGAGGTCGGCTCAGCCTCTAACAGAAATGAGTACCAAGAATATTTCCCGGGGGTTAAAGGCAGCCGGTGCGTTGGGCTGACAAACTTACAACCTTCACGTGTCGATTGTCTAGAAATTCTGGGAGCCTCAATCTCCTGGAACCTTCAGGGCCTGTCTAGGTATTGCGTTACCTTCCCCCCCCCCCTACTTCAAGCCTCAAGCAGTCAGACACGCACAACCAGGACCCGAACACGTGTAGCCGGCACAGAGACTCGCTACAGGTCGGACGGTTCGGGATTCGAACCCCGGTGGGAAGTGCCAACCCATTCTTCTATAAAAGCGGTACCGCAGCTCTTACTCGGGTGTAAAGCGGCCGGCCAGGGTGCGGGGTTGACCACCCACGCCCACCTAGCACCGAGGTTAAGAATGAGACCGTCACGCCTGCCCAACGCCGCAGCTCGCCGGCAACACAGCAACATGTTGCCGGCGGAAACGTTCTAAACGAGGAAACGCCTTTAAATCTTTCCCTTGCAAAGCCGCGATGGAATGCAGAAGCTATTCTAAAAACTTAATGAACTACCTGTTTATGGTGATACACATTACAATACATTACATTACTAACCCTGTACAAATCTGCTAGAAATAACAACACCCTAGCCTACGTTGACATTTATATTTTTTATAATTTTTCCCTTTTATTATCTGTACATTTTCCTTGCATGTAATAATAAACTTGTTAGTCTGTCTCTCTTCTACCCACTTGTTCACAGCAGGTGTAGAGGGTTTATATTTTTCACTTTATCACATTCAAGCAAACACCACAGTCGGTAGGACTCCTCTGGACGAGAGATCGGCCCGTCACAGAGACCTCTACCTAACAACACACTCACAACAAACATCCATTCGAACCCACGATCCCAGCAAGCGCTCGGCCGCAGAGCTACGCCTTAGACCGCGCGGCCACTGGGATCGGCGTAATAACAAACACGCATTTTAATTATGTATATAACTAGGCTCATACGTGTACTTATTCATTGTTCATTCAGGGTACTGAATTTCACGCTGCTCTATGCAGATCAAATTTTGCCGAACTTGCCTGCAATATATAAAAGGCTGAGCAAGCCTGGAGTACTCCTCCTCTGTGCCTGTACGGCATGCAACGGGGAAGACCTTTACCTTTACAATCGCAGTGATATCGTAAGTTCACGGCAGTAGGTGACTATGAAGACGTCTTTCGAAGTGTGACACCGTGTACTCTGGTACACAGGCAAAAACATTTAGGACAAACCTGCCGCCTCCATCTTCATGGCAGATGTCTTAGAATTCCAGTGCAGGCACGGAAATACATTTGCTAATTTTCTCTGGTGCCCTGCGTTGGCAGTGGCACGGGACCCACCGGTATTCACCGTTTTACAATTCAGTATCGGAAACAGAAGGGTCCTATTGATCATTCCAAGAAGAATGCGAGGAGCACAGCTTTAACAAAGAAAACATTCAGACGGCAGTAAACGAAAACATAGCAGGCACAGGCAAAAGTAAGAATTTAATTTATAGATCAGTCGACTTCTTTTAAGGACAGCAACAAGGAATGCCATAGTTGAGGTTTCTAAGCAAAGCGTTTCTCAATTTAATTTAATTTACTTTAACTTGGAGTAAAAACTTCGTATTTTATGGGGAAAACCCCCTTACAAAGTGCAAAGTACTCTACTGGAGCAGTTCACTCGCCTTTGTATCGCTACAAAACACACAATACACGAAGTTATGAAAAAGGAATGGACTGAGATGAAATTTACTTCGTGTGGCTCTGGAAGCGATTTAGGACTAAGATACAAAACGAATGCTGCGCGCCGTAATCAACATTCTGTTGCCCGTATACTGCTTATTATGTGGCTCAGAATGGGGACAGTTGGCTGGCACTTGTGAAACTTCGTGTTCCGTACAGTGTGGGCAACTTCTTGACTAGCCGCGGGTCTGTTAGCTTCTCAAGGACTCTGTTCCATGGAGTCGGTTAGCTAGCTAGCTAGCTGGCTAGTTAGTTAGTTAGTTAGTCAGTCAGTCAGTCAGTCAGTCAGTTACGTACTTAAGTTAGTTAGTTAGTTACACTGTTTACTTCTAATCGTTTACGACTGATCAAATTCTGTGCCTGTAATATTTATAATACAAAAAGCCATGGATAACTGCAGGCATAAAAGCTACATTTCACTGTCGAACAATCAGCGCGTTACCAAATGCATTCTATGTACCACACCGTTTAGTAATGACCTCAGCTACTAATTTTATACGTCGGTCGGGATAGAGCTGTCGGTACAGCGACTCGCTACGGGTTGGACGGCCTGCAGATCGAATCCCGGTGGATGGCGAGATTTTCCGCACCCTCCAGATAGATCCTGGGGCCCACCCACCCTCCTGTACAGTCCGTACCGGTTCTCTTTCCTGGGGGTAAAACGGCAGGGGTGTACCTTTGACCACCAACCCTATATAGCGCCGAGGTCAAGGAAACAGTACAACTATACCTCTATCCCCCCCCCCCCCGTGGTCTTCATGGGCTGTTATAAAGTGAACTTACCCGTTTTTACCGCTACTAATTTCATGCATGCGAAACTTACACGCATAGATACACTGCACTGTCAGAAGTTGTTTTACTGAAAAACGCAATCGAAACCAAAGGTATTTCATTTTATTCCGTTAAAGTAACACCATAACGAAAATTGTTTCACATAAATTCTACATTCTGAATGACATCAGGCACAAATCCACTGTATTGCAGTCCCAATTCATCCGGTGTGCCCACATTCTTCACCATTCACGCAGTCCTCTACATAAGACATCACGATTACAGGTTACGAACAATCCGAACGGATTGATAAGCAAAAAATTAAAACTAATGTGATATTAACCCTTTAAAGACGAAGCGTAGGGGAGACCGGGTTTAGTTGGCTACACGGGTAAGTTGGCACAACGTTAATATCTCGCCTCTCCTTTGCAAGAGCGCAGCACCTGTGGGGCAGTATGAAGAGCTACAACTTTCATTGGAGGGAAGTTAGTTGGCAATGTGCTAACAGCTGTATCGGAAGCAAAATTTCATTGTATGTGTTTTGCACAACGCCGAGTAATTTTACAACAGTTTGGTAAATACGTATTATTGAGAAGGCTGCTAGGGATTTATCTGAACTAAAAGGGTGTAGTTACGTAGTATATATGTGGCAATATGACTGAGAAATAACAGCGTTCCTTGTGCATTTAATCTCAGAGGAAACTAACCTCAAAACTGAAAGTTTGTGTTGGGTCTAGTTGGCACACTTGCTACGGGGCAAGTTGGCTCACTGTTCCAGCTTACCCCGCGGTCAACACTGCAGTATTCTGTACGCTTCTTATTACTTTCATCATTTCAATTTTGTTTAAGGAAATACAGTTATGCCAAGATCGTGCAAAAGCAAATCTGAAATGCAAACATTGCCCCAGATACAGCTCTTCGAGCCGTTAGGGCAGCCAGAATAGAAAATAGGTCGATTAGAAATTAGCAAGAGATTTTGGAATCCAGTTTTTCTCTCCAACGAGATATTGCAACAGAGCTTTTGAGGATACGCGAGGAATTTCACAGAATCCGACCTTCTGTATTGAGTACAAGAAAACTCGCCAGCTGAGTTCACGTGTGTTTCTGCTGTATGGTATAAGTGAACAGGGAAAGAAATCAAAAGTGCTCCGTAGTTTTATTTTTGACAAATGGGTCGCTACATAAAGTAAAACGTTCTTATATCTTTCATCATATTTCTCATAAATTTTTAAAAACAGGATAAGTGTAATTTCTGCGCGCTTGTTCACTGATGGTGATAAAGAAATCTCAGAGAAATCATTGTAAATGGCATCAGACATCTACTATGGCTTGTCTGCAAGGGAGGTCAAAAAGTTTTCATTTCAGTACGCAATGGCTTTAAATATAAATATCCTCGAAGGTTGGAGGGATACAAAAATGGCAGGCATAGAATGGTTTGCAAAGTTCTTGAAAAGGCATAAGACTGATTCGCTGCGCAAACCTCAGGCGACAAGCATCAGCAGAGCTTAGCACGACTGATGTTAATGCTTTTCTTTTATAAATCTGAAAGAAGTGTTTGGTCGTCTGCGGCTTGGTTCGGGCGACATATGGAACATGGACGAAACGGGTACAGATATATGACAGAGTTATTGCGCGCCGTGGTTGCAAAAACATAGAGACACTGATGTCCGCTGAACCTGGAAAATTAGCAACTTCAGCCCTGGACGTTTCAGCGGCAGGAAACAGAGTGCCGCCACGTTCCATCTTCCCTAGGGTGAAATTTCGTGCCCGTTTCTTGAATGGTGTTCCCGCAGAGATTCAAGGTGATGGTAGACGTCCTGGATGGATGAAGGCGGAATAATTCGTGAAGTCTGTGAAACATTTTTTCCCCATGTGAAACCTTCAAGAGAACGACCAGTAATTCTCCTTTGGAGAGTCATGATTCGCATTTGTCAGTTGTTGCACTCGATTGCTGTAAGGAAGACGGCGTGACAGTTCTCTCCTTCCCACCTCATTTTAGTCACAAGCTGCAGCACCTTGATAGGAGTGTCTGTGGGCCACTAAACCTATGTCAGTGGTGCATGTGAAGCATGGATCACAAACCACGCAGGAAAAACGATGACGATTTACGATTGGCCTGGAATTATCAACATGTCTGTCAACTTTACAGCTACTCCTGCAAATATAAAGGCTGGATACCTGGCCACTGGAATTGTTCCCTACAACGGAGATACCTTTGTTGATGAGGAGTTCTTGTCCTCCTCCAGACCAGCTCCAGCCACAGACACTGCAGCATCGAGATGCAGCAACGGAAACATTAAACATGATGAGTCTGCAGGACCCCACCCTTCAAGAATTCATTTTCCCGAAGCAGGTCCTTCCAAAAGAAAACATGTCAAAACAAATCCTTCCTCAAGCATGTCCTTGACTCCTGAACTTGTCCGTCCTTTTCCTAAAAGCAAACGCTACTAGAAACAGAAGATGTATAGCAATCCTGACCGATATGCCGGTGAAAGCAGCCTTCCGAGATACGCAGAAATTGAGACAAGTGACAAAAGGAAAAAGAACATCAGAAGCGAAGCAAGAGGCGCCTTTTGATAACCCTGAAAGAGATTCTAAGAAGGAGAGGAAAATAGTGAGGAAATTTCAAACAGACTGCTCAGACAAAAATGGTGGTGAAATATTTTGTTTGGTTTGCATGGACAGATACTCAAATAGTGTAGCGGGGGAAATATGGGGTTCAAGGCACCCAGTGCCAAATGTGGGCCCATGAAAAATAAACTTCTGGCGTTTCCTGGGGATATATTTGTCCTAACTGCGAGTCGGATATACCAGATGAAAATTTCTGAAGTTTTGTGGATATATATATATATCTGTACCGCTTTTCATTTTCCAATGTAATTTGTAATGTTTGTCCTTAGTTTTGTATGGACTGTAAATCAGTTTCATTATGTTGTTAACGGTTAAATATTTTAGCGTCATTCATGCTTCCCTGGAATATTTTTGACAATAATAATAAATCAGGCTCTACTATGTGCCAACCTACCCCATATACGGGGCAAGTTGGCACACGTGTAGAGGTTAGAAGAAGTTCATTTTTCTTGGTTTAGTTATTGATATAACTTCTTTATTATATTTTCGTGCATAGTCTAAGAATGACACGTGCCACCAGTACCATTTTCTTTTTTGTATAATTTGTATGAAAATTGTAAAAAATAAAGAAGTGAAAGGTGTGCCAACTAAACCCGGTCTCCCCTATCTGTTTTATATAAGGACTCAATGCGTACCCCGCTGTAAACACTCTCCACTTCGATTACAAAAACCAATCTCTTAATGTTTCATCAGGCAAAAGTTGATGTTTGTTCTGAGATCCGTACAAAACACATAAAGGCAATGTGGGCACCATGTAGAATTTTTTAATGTTAAACCTGGTCGTATATAAAGTTATCGCTAGGCTTTAAAAGGTTAAATCCAATAAGACGCCTCAGCACAACTAATTTTAAGATATTTGATAAAGACCCCTTGCAAGCCGAAACATTCCGTAGTACAATAATCCGCCGATCCCAGTGGCCGCGCGGTCTAAGGCGTAGGTCTGCGGCCAAACGCTTGCGTAGGTTCGAGTCCCACCAGGGGCATCGATATTTGTCTCTTGTACAGTGTTTGTGTCGTCAGGTAGAGGCCTCTGCGACGGGCCGCTCCTTCGTCCAGAGGAGTCCTACCGACTGTGGTGTGTGTCTGAATGTGATCAAGTGCAAATAAACCCCTCTACACCTACTGTGAACAAGTAGGTAGAAGAGGGAAGGACTACGAAACGAAACGAAACTATAATGATCCACAAGAATACAAAACTGTATTGCGTAGACGGTTGTATAAGTAAATGTATTTGATCACCGATGCTACAGCTAAGATTACAATGAAGCTGATTTAGGCTGTTGAAGCACAACGGTCGACTTCTTTCTCGTCATTCCCAAATGTTAATTTGGGAATGGAATTAATTTTCGTACTTAAGGCTACATAACCAGTGGTAGTGAAAAACGTCGTTAAAATACCAGGAACGCAGTGGCAAAGTGTCCCTATGAGCCAGTGATAGCAATTCAGGTCATGAATAAACTACATACCGTTACTAATTCAAAGCTTCCCCACTGTGCTCTGTGACCTCCAACCAGTTGAAACACTGACCTGCGCCACGCACAGCCTACGGACTGGGTCCATCACATTGCACTGCCCATCACAGAATTACAGAACGGTTACCAGACAAATTTATGCACAGGTGTTTGTTTGGGTCACAATCATGTGCACATCTAACCATAACATCGTACAAATACCGACTTAAATCCGCTTGTTCTGAGTATTACGTATTAATAAGGCGTAAACCCATCGGCTGAAGAAGAGTAAAGTAAGACTCAGTGGCCTGGAAAAGTCAATACTCGTTTTCGCTGAAGTCTTTGGGATTATTCTGTTTACTGTCACTTTTACACTAAGTGGACCAGTCCCTCCTCATATCCAACAGGTGTCGAGGCCATACAAGGTAGTTACGCTCCTAGCGCTTGAACCTGAGCGCTCACTTAAAAGTAGTGCCCAGAATACGCAGAATGTAACATCTACGCTCATAGCGTGATGCCAGGGACACAACCTACTGGTGGGGCACTTGACTGCAGTGAAGTGCACGTAGGACAGACGTCCGTTCGTTGCAGTAAACAGGAAGAAAGACGCCGAGAGTCACACCTGCATCAACAGGGCAGATAAGCAGTAGCCGACTCGGGTCATCGCATCACCTTCCACAATGCAGAGGCTCTAGACAAAGAATTGGGTTACAATGACCTTGTTGAGAAGGGGACACAACTACGGCAACACCCAAATACCGTAACTTCACTTGGACAGACGATTTCAAACTTAAGCCAGCCGCACACAGAATTATGTCCGATTTGAACCTCTCTCGAAAACAGAAGGGGGCTAGCCTCAGAATAGTCAAGATGAAGAAAACCAGTCGACAAGCAGGGGATCGTTCCACATATCAGGAAATAAAATATCAAATCCAAAGCGCTAGTAATAACCGCTCAATCTGATCCAGAACACCTGTTGGCCAGTGTGAAGACTACGAAAATGCATAGCGCTGGCACATTAATATGTACTAGCCTATTATATTATATTATATTATATTATATTATATTATACTATATTATATTATATTACATCAATACGGTAGTGACTTATGACCATATTCCACGCCAGCCTTGATTATGGAGACAGGGAACCCTTCCGGAACATTGGCTGCCATCCACAGTACGACGGCACTAATTACCTGAGTAGATCTGTATACATTTCTTTGCCATGAAAGAATTAAATCTACGTCTCATCGCACAGACGGCAGCCCCGTCTGACAACATAATGCAGTAACCTCCACACGTTGCAGTTTGTGATTATCGCATGAGAATACATTCTGGCTGTTGTCATAAAATTTTCTATTGGCACTAAGGAAGAACACAAGTTATATACGACCCGAGAAACTTCTTAGACGACGCCTTGTAGTACCGTCCGTGCACAGACGTACTGCATTGTGTCATAACGACATTAAAGAGCTGCAGTAGGAGAAAGAAAACGCCTGGAGTTCAGCCAAATGCAAGTCAGAACAAGTGGCTCCAGGAAAATATGAATTCTCCGCCGTGTCAGAGTGTCTAACCCCCAAGGAGTGCCTACAAGACCGACAAGTTGGGCGAGTTCTAATGGTGTGGAAGTCCGGCCTCTGTCTGTCTGTCTGTCTGTGATAGGCAATGAAGGTTGGGAAGTGTTCACATACACTGTCCACCTGAAGATGGTACCCTGCGTCTTGACGTTCGTGTGGCGGTTCCCTACCGAATTTCGAGGGTCATTATCATCCGCACCACGTGACAGTATGAGCATCGCGCCAAGGCAGTCCGCCCCACATCCCTTTAACTCTTTTAAATCCAGTGTTTTCTACATGATCCACTTGCCATATTTAAAAAGCCCAGCACATTTGGTATAATTCCCAGAAGAAAAAACCTGATTTGCCCAAACAGCCTTAACCGATATATATGATGTAACACTCACCACATCAACGGCGAAAAGTTTCAGTTCTTATTGTAACACCGAATTCCATCGCTTGCTACCGGCGTGTCAAGAACACAGACATCAACAGACTTATCTTGGACAGCAATGGTATTTGATGGACGAGCTGATGAAAGATGTTTACTTAGAACACGCAGCGTTGAATCAAGATCACAGCCGCCTTCGATATGACGCCGTGTAATCTGGTCAAATATGCTGATTTTCCAGGTTATCCTGTTGCACCAAACTTCAGGAAAGAATAAACTATCCAGAGGACGGAGATAGCAGGTTTTCTGGGAAGTTGGTTTAATTTCTGCAAGACCAAATGCGACACATCCAAAATGATAATAACCGTCAGAGCCACAGCCGGGACAACCACAAATCTCAGAAGCATATTTCGTCAGCAATCGTCTCTCGGTAACGTAAGAGAACATACCCAGAGTTCGATCAAATAACGAATCCGTCTTAGTCTTTCGACCACCATCAATTACTTCCACTCGTACGGGAAACCTTGGTTAGAACAGTGAAGAGCAATGGGAGCCAGATTTAAGCGTCTGTTTTAATTCAGCACATGCGAATAACATTCAAGGCAATAACAAAATCAACCCTGAAGATGGAGGAAGTGTATTATTCGGAAGGACTGTACTACTCACTCCTTCGCGCGCAGTATCGGGTTCGCGACCAGGGTAGTCTGTCTGGGATTTCAAGAGAACAATTTGTCACCGTGACACTTTCTCTGCGAGTTCTTCGGTTTCCCCTTGTCAGGTTTCACGCCACTAATACTCCATGTTCACTCATCTGCCATCTGAGGGATGGACAGTAGGCATGGTGAAGGGCACAGTTCCTCAGTCTGACACCACCACGAGAATTAAAAGAAGTTTCTGCTGAATGCTGGTCACGACCTACCAGATAACACCGTGTTACAACGTGAAAGACAATATGAATCTCCGCCAGCACGAGGACATCAATTAGCGTATCATGGACCGGAAATACGTATAAGTTTTTATTATTACTACCAACTACTGCACAATAATTCTACGCACCCCTACATGTTTCGGCTAACCATCGTAGCCATCATAAGGGAGTTATTTTCAACAGACATGTGCAGCGTACAATATGTCATTGAATGGTGGATTTACATTTATTATTTATTGCCGTAGTCACTATACAGCATCAATGATTTTATACAGTCGAAATTATGTACATTAAAATATAGTATGTTATTACATAAAATATACATATATAAATTTGTCTCAAAACATGTCTTACAAATCACACGTAGGAGTATACAGAATTATTGTGCAGTAGTTGGTAGTAATAATAATAATAATAATAATAATAATAATAATAATAATGGTAATAATATGTGTAAAACAACGGCACGGAATATGTATAATAACAAGTATACCGAAAATAAATATTGTTAGCCAAGAAAACGCAAAACAAACAAAAGCAAGCAAACAAACAAACAAACACACAAACAAACAAAAGCTGTTACAACGGATGCCAAAGGCAGACTCAGAAACTGAGAAGATACGGTCATTATGTACGGCACTACTGCCGCGTACTTCTTTCAGCAAATCCACTGACGCGTGACAAAATGGACGTAACTTGAGAAACTTCGAACGGCGTACCTCCCGAATATAAATAAGACAAGTTACTGCGGTGTCAGTCCGTTAGGTTGTGCTGCTGAAGACTGTGAGACTCCTGTCGACGTACACAGACATGACTCGACGTATGCGATTTCAAGTTAAGCAATTTCAGACTTACGCAATTTTTAAAGAGTAAAAAAATAATAATAATAATAAATAAAAACTTGTTTAACGGCGCACCGAATACAGCCTTGCAGCAATGAAAGCGCAGTGCGACGGAGGAGGAAGAATACTGCTGGGAAGGTCATGCTGCAGCCTATCGTGTGCAATTCCCTTGTATGTACATACATAGCTGGCCATATGTGTGCTATAGTAATAGTGACTGGCACAAAATTCGACCTGCCCCACGTCTTCGGGAATGCAACTACTGGCGAACGACGAGTGTCTGTGCTTTGAAACACTCCACCTAGTTCGTTTCCACAACCAAATGTAATTCCCGCTTTGGAGGAGTTAACATCTGTCTGTTGACAGATGGCTGTATATATTTTATTGCATCACCTCGTTACACACCAAATATATTTAAACGAAAACTTACGTGCTTTCGAGCAAGATGTCTTCTGTGTAGAAAGGAAAGGGCGTGGACGAAATTACAATCGTAAATATGGAATGGAATCGTTTAAAGGAGTTGGCGAACTGACAGCCTGTATATAAGTGGAATTCTAACATGGAGTCGGCGAACTGACAGCCTGTATATAAATGGAATCGTAACACGGAGTTGGCGAACTGACAGCCTGTATATAAGTGGAATCCTAACATGGAGTTGGCGAACTGACAGCCTGTATATAAGTGGAATCCTAACATGGAGTTGGCGAACTGACAGTCTGTATATAAGTGGAATCCTAACATGGAGTTGGCGAACTGACAGTCTGTATATAAGTGGAATCCTAACATGGAGTCGGCGAACTGACAGCTTGTATATAAATGGAATCCTAACATGGCTTCGGCGAACTGACAGCCTGTACATAAATGGAATCCTAACATGGAGTCGGCGAACTGACAGCGTGTATATAAATGCAAACCTGACATGGAGTCGGCAAACTGACAGTCTGTATATAAAAGCAATCCTAACAACGACTGGGCGAATTCACAGCCTGTATATAAATGGAACCCTAACATGAAGTCGGCGAACTTACACTCTGTATATAAATGGGCAGCTGCAGTTTATTTCCGTATTCGTAATTGTTCCCATCATCTGTAGAATAATTTACGGACGGCTTTTCGCCCCCCCCCCCCCCGGAGAGAGAAGGGTTGGTGGTGCTACAGGTACACGTAAGCACAATGCCACTCTAGCGCCGAGGTTAAGAAAGCACAGTTGTCATGTCAGCGTTAGAAGCAAGAAAATAGACACATCACTTACACGAACCAGCCAACAGCGCGTTGAAATTACAAAGGGGAATTCTTGACGTTGCAACATTTATTATTAAATCCCGAAAATTAAATCTAGTTACAAAACCATTTCTGTGCACATGCAGCACAGTTTACCCACAAAACTAACTTCGTTACGAATGCTTGATCCCATTCACTTTAACAATTCTGCACAGACGGCTACAAACACAGCAAATTTGTGCAGCTGCAACGCTTCTCACTTGTGCTCGGCAATAGGGTGCCAGGTTCGAATATCGGACGGAACACCCGCTATTCTGACTGAACTTCGTTGTTTCCCCTGTACGTCCAGACAACTGCCACGGTAGTGCCTCGATAAATCAACAACCGCTTCCTTCCACTTTCTACTCAGATTTCCGCTATAAGATACGCCACATGAATAGACAGCTGCACGTATGGCCTACTAAGACACCAAGCAGAATGACAATATGCTATAAGTGCTGCTGCTTCCCGCAGAAATTGTCTTCAGCAAAGACAGAAACTATAGCACCGACTCAAGAATACCTTCTACTGCTGTCATCTTCTGCCTCTATTCGTGACTACTTGTAAGCATGCCTAACGATGCAAGAGTAACGGTTTACTCCTTCGGGATATCTCTGCAGGCCAGCACAGTCAGTACAGCGTCTTACCTGCCTTAATCGTCCTCCTCGTGCATCCTACTTCACCCTAACATTTCTCTCTTCCAACTTTACCCTCTTTTCCTCCTCTTCTACCACCTTTCTCCCATACCTCAGCCTCCCTCGCCAACCAACCAGCGATCGATACGATAGCGACGTTGCCAAATCTAAGTAAAGGCAAGTCACTGCCCTTATGAGCTACCCAAACTTGTGCAGTTTACATCTGCCTACGTCGCGTCTATTTGTAACCTCCTCAATAAGGATGATTACACGTGCGGGGTATCGAAACGCGCACAGTGTCTGTCGTAGCATACCCACAACAAAGTGAGAGCACTTCCAGGCACATAATTAAGCGACTGGTTTTTGGAATCGAGATAGGCTGCGTTTACTGCGCGGTACAAACTGAATCTAGGACAAATCCAGTCTTCAATTTAATTTTCTTTTAATGTGCGTAATGACTGTGAACATCATCACTTATCCTTAATACTGACTGTTTATTCATTTAAGACAATTTCTTCCCTTCTCGTCAAATTTAATAATACGCCCGAGTATATAACAACAACAACAAACAGCTGTGTGTGACTGCTCACACCCGAGAGATGGCGGCAGCCAGCTCCTCTGAGCACCCTATAACTACTTACTAATAGACACGGCGTCATCTCCCCAAACACACAGAATTTCAGCTGCAGGCAGATTTTATCGTAGTGTTAATTATTCAGTTCAGCGAGCAGCTTTACCTACACGAATCACCTCAAAGTGAAGACGCTTCATGTCAGTTATACAACATCACTTCTTTTCTTCACATACCCACATTTTCTTTCCTTTTGTTACAAGGGACTTGAAAAAGGACACGTGTACTCGTTATCATGTCATTTATTATTCCTTCTGCTGAACGCGCTCGTTAAATGTATGTCCCAAACTTTCACAATCTTGTTAAAGTAAAATATTCCGACAGTAGCAAACGACATTACACACAGTATCCTAACTTCAAGCATACAAAAATATTGACTCTAAAACATTACTCTCTCCGACAGCAAATGAACATGAAGACACGCTTGCCACCTGAAGCAACACTTCGGAAATTCAGTGGCCCCCCAGATAATGAAATTGACATGGCGCACGTGAATGCGTCATCCTATAAGACGCCTCACAAGGGACCACCACAGTGTTCACTCAAAAATTTAAAAAACAAGAAACGATTAATTACAAATGCAATGTAACTTCATTGCCGCGGACCAAACGGACAGGAAATTTCGGAGTTACACCAAATTCGGTACGACATTTGTTTTTCTTGCGCTAGCAATGAGTCTTATGTCTCCCTGTGTCTCATACCTTGCGCTAGCAATGAGTCTAAGGTCTCCCTGTGTCTCATACCTTGCGTCAATGGTGAAACGACCTACAGGCATCTTTTGTAACTCATGTAAGCACTCCTACACCTTACATCCTATCTAAAAGCAACATAGGTAAAGTACGTATAAATGTAGCATTGAGGTGCCTTCGCGCAATCACTGTTGTCTTGGGAAAAGCATTAAGCATTACATACTATGACCGCGTGGCTATAGTCTTACTTATCCAGCATTCCAAGTGCATGCTTCGTGGCTGCACTATATTTTTCCACGTCATTTCATAAACGGCATGAGTTTCGACAAAAAAAGTTACTGAACCTAAAAAGTGTGTTTTGAATGTCTCTACAACTTTTGTCTGAAATATTTCTTACTCTAAGAAGATTTCAGCAAGATATTGCCATAAACGTACACAGGTCTTCACGTAAAGTACCCGTCATTCTTTTCGTATTTTAATGAAACTTGACTCTTCTCGACAGATTTTCGAAAAACACTCGAATATAAAATTTCATGAAAATCCGGGTGGTTGCTATTTAATAAGCTTCCATTCATATACTCAAGTGAATTCGCTGGTTATTTTTTAAAAAATGTATACTATGGCATTCGGAACTCCGGGTGGTTAACTGTACCGTTTATAGCGTGGGTCACGAACCTGGACCATAATTCACTACATGTATCTTCTACGACCATCATCCACAGGACTATAATCCATGTACAACAATCGGTTATCTTCTAATATTTTAACCCTATCCATAAGATACTCTTTTAACTGTGAATTTAACCAAAATTACATAAACTTTTTATCTGTGGATTTAGTCCGGCACATTATAATTGTGGCTGTATTCTTGTTCTCACCACCCTGAAGATGGACACGTGAGTGGCCGAGAAGTGTCGGTAGTTACAATAACCGTACATTCATATACTCAAGTGAATTTGTTGGTCTTCTTTAAAAAATTTATATCCCAACACCACCCTTTGCCTCCAGGACCGCGAACAGCCCAGATGCAAGACTGTCTCACAACTGGTTATTCCTGGATGCGCAAGAGCAGCTAACAACTGCACAGCAAAGTTCGGTGGGCACAATTTCAACACTTCAATGCCGCCGCTTGGTGCTTGCACGTGTGGGAAGAATAACGCCACAGACAAACGGTCTCGCACACGCATGTACGCAAGTTATGTAATCTGAAAACACATCGTGACACACGAAATAACCAGTTGGTACCGTATCAGACATGACAAGTGTCAGAGAACGGTAGTTGTTCACCCCTGTAAACAAGATTCATCGCCGATACCGCAATGAAATTTGTTGGCTTTCATCAGCACGCTGACGCACGAACTCTTGCATTTGTAGTTACGTTGCAAACCCGCTGCCAACTCCCCACAGTCCCGCGTAATATCGATTTTGATGTGAATAATTCATCACATTTGATTCAGCGTTCGTGACCCGCTTAAACGTATACTAGCATACAACTGAATTCCAAGTTCATGCAACATACACACTACGCACACTTCTACAGGCTGTTGACCTTGACATGTTATTACATATTTTGTCCATCCATTGGCAGTGCAACACTAACACTGCCCAGAAACTGTATGTTTCCACCCGCACCTTTATAAGTGGCCAGGCACCTGCGCACCTGAGCCCGCCAGCAACAGCCATTATTAGTCAGCTGACCACAGGTAAAAAAAAAAGGTAAAGCAGTCTCATTACAGGCCTGGACAGGCCCACAGGGTTCCAGGAGGTTGAGGCTCCCAGATTTCTAGACAATCGGCACATGAAGGTGGTAAGGTTGTCAGCCCTACGCACCGGCCGCGTTTACCCCCCAGGAAATATTCCTGGTACTCATTTCTGTTAGAGGCTGAGTCAACCCCAGGGCCATAGTGCGACCGACAGGATTATGTCAATGAAAAATTCCACTGACACCATCGGGAATCGAACCCGCGACCTGCCGGTTTGTAGCGCAGTGCCTCAACCAACTGCGCCACCGCGGCCCTTCAGCTGACCACAGGCCCGGTACCATTCCTTCAGTCGGACCCAACTCAGCAGATCCCTCCCTCACTTTCATCCGAAAACGGAAACAGGTCCAGTTTAAGCAACTTTGTTCTTGTAGGAGTAAGAGACGAAGGACAAAGTGAAAAAGGCAACGCAATCCCTGTACAGCCCTGGACAGGCCCTAAGGGTTCCCGGAGGTTGAGGCTCCCAGAATTCCTACACAGTTGGCACATGAAGGTGGTAAGTTTGTCAGTCCTACGCACCGGCTGCCTTTACCCGCAGGAAATATTTCTGTTAGAGGCTGAGTTGACCCAAGGGCCATAGTGGAGCCGGAAGGATTAGATTCACGAAAAATTCCAATGACACCATCGGGAATCCAACCCGCAACCTTCCGGCTTGTAACACAATGCCTCAATCAACTGCGCCACCGCGTGTCCCCTGATGGACAAAGTACAGAAAAATAATCCTACACACAGACAATAACCAGGTCACAGTACACGTGGTGCTATTATCGAGTGTGCCCTCGTATTAAAACTGAAATAGAGTTCGACTCCAGAACCACCAGCCGATGAGATGCACACACACAGTTCGTTTTCAGTATTCGAGACGGGCTCTGAAGGGGGGTGGGGGGTATCACAGTTATGACGGTGCTTAATGGGTTGATTAAAATAATTGCTAGGATGAAAACGAGACGATGTTGGTATGTCTGTAGGCGGAAAGACGTCAGTCAGTGGGAGATCCTAATGAACTGAAGCGCGGATCTACGATGGAACATAATGAATCTTTAATGGATAAACATGAGCCAGCACAGCTCAGTCAGTATAAGTGAATAGGTTTCGCGCTGGATGCGCAAAATTCGTATGCGTCGACAAGTTTTGCCAAATTACTAGCCGACTGAAAGTTTAATAAACATTCGTTCAGCGGTTCTCGAGTTGCTTCACGTACACAGACAGAGGCAGAGACGAAGCGATTTTAATACGCGGTGGCTCAGAGACAAGAACACACCGAAGCACCTTGTTTGTGGCATTTCAGTCCTCCCACTACATGGTCTCCTTTCGCCAACAATCACATATTAAGGCCTTTAAATATTAAATAACTGAAAACGTAACGTAGCAAGCAAATTTAAAATGAGAAAATATATTTAAGTTTTAAAGATTCAAATTTTCTGGGCTACGACACTATGTTTAATTTAGTATATTAGTACCAAATTTTCGCAGGTTCTTGCTGTCTCCATCTTCAGGGTAATCATGTAATAGCCGGAAGACGGACGCGGCAAGTTCCTCCAATAATGGCAGGCCAATATACATAACAATGAACACAGCGCTACATCCTACAGGAGCTATAATTTTCATCCCCACAGACGTGAGAATCTCAGGACACGTTTAACTAATTCTTCCTTAAAATATTTTGGGTGAAAATTATTAAAAGCAATGTGTCCCTTCAGTGCATTTTTCACGAGTTAGAGAAGTCAGTTTCTATTTTTATGTGTGCTTTATATGAAACATCAGTCTCCTAAACAGCGGTAAGAAGTGCCTGTGGCAGAGAAAACAATACATCCAACCCACAAGAATGCTCGTAGAACCTACATACTTTACAAGAAGACACTGTCTGAAGAAGTACGTTATTGGGCGCGTTACTCTGGAACGTAACTCCGAGACCCATTCCACAAGATTTCTCTGTCGGTGGAAATCGATTTACAACCGCTGCCAAGGTACCTTACCGCATTCCGCAAGAATAGCTGAGTTCACGAAGAGAAAAAAGAAAGGATGGAGGAATGAACGCTAAAGGAAACGGGAAGAGAAAATGGAAATTCTCACAGGAGGTTCGATTTTCAGTGCTGGAAAATGAAAAACTTCCAACTGAAGTTTTATACTCAGCAGATACCTGCCTAGTAGTAGTGACATGAACTATATACCTTGTACCATACCCGTGGTGGCGTAGGACTGTGTGTCTCAGAACTGCAGCCTCTAACAGCCCCACTGACCATCCCACGCACATGTTAATGAACGCAGGGAGTCGGGGGAAGCGGAAGCACAAGGAGAAAAAATGTACCAATACCACAGTTCCTCCATAAACGCCACACGGGCTGCGCTGGCACCGAACCAAAGCCTCCGCGGTGTAAGCCAGGGACTCTAACCATCTTACTAAACCAATGGGTACACCTACCTAATACAATAATGTTCATTTGGACTTTTATCCTAAAGAAACAAACGTTACTGTTAACTAGGTGGTACCCCTCGTTCGTAACCGGGAGGTAGCGGCTTCAGATCTCTTGCTGGACACCTGATATTCTTACGGTTTTCGTCGTTCACCTCAGTCTGGCCAGGGAAATGCTAGAACCGTACCTCAATAAACAAACATTTGAAATACCGTATACACTGCGACATTAAATGTGCCGAAAAGTCACGGCTCGGATAGAGCAATCACAGTCTTGTGTTCCCCTCGGCCACTCACGCACGCAAGCCTAAAACAACGGGCGGGCTTCCTCTTCCTCACGCAGTGTATCGACCCGGTCAAGGCGGAACGCTAATATTACACTAGTCTAGAGCTCCCCGTCTGTTGACTGACGGCAGTGGACAAGCTATTCACTCTGCAACTGCATCCAGCAAGATCTGTCTTGAAATTAATTTCTGTTGATGAACCTGTCAGTTCATCAACATGGTCAAAAAAGCCTTCCAATAAACAGTATACTTACAATCTTGGAGTAGCCTACATTTCAATCAATGAAATATAAAAGTGAAGACAAACGTGAAGCTGTTGTTATGCTTCAAAAGCACTACTTCATGAAGATATACGGGGAATGCAGGTAAACGTGTCGCCCCACACATGCTTAACCACGGCACCAGATCGGTAGGAGGGCGTACACACTGCAGCCGTAAAACAGTCCCTGTACACTAAAGGATAAGGAGTGTTAGGGGACCCAGGGCTGATGTGGAGGCTGTGGAGGAAAAAATCCCTTAACCTTGCCAGCAAACGCGTTCCGATTTCTTAGTTGCCAGACCCGTAGCACAGTCACTATAGTGACTGTGCCACCCTGACGGCCTATTTCATTTTATAAGTGAACTGCATGTGAGGAACAGAAATCAAATCCAAAATATTCAATTTCCCGGCGTACCTCAACCTTAATTCGTCGTACATTAAACTCGCCACGAAACTAGATGAGTGTTCTATAGTTAATTTTGTATCAGTTTATTTCCTAAACCGAATTATAACAACTTGGATTAAAATATTAATTCATTAATAGTACGCTACAAAATCCCAAACAAGCCTTTACAATCTAACAAGTAATCAGGATATAAAAATGTAACAGTATCAGATTGAGGTACACAGCGCAGACTATGACGGTTCCTCACCCCTGGGATGATTCCATATCTTCTAGTAGAAACCTACGGAAGCTGCGGGGAACCTAATGCTTCCATCCTATCCTTTTACCATGAAGATGGACGCAGCAAGTTGCCCACAACGCTGGCAAATTTCTATCAGACTACACGGTGCCATACCTAAGACAGCAACATTCAAAGATTGTAACGAATCCGACTCAGTCTTGTAGGATTCTTTCCGGCTGATACTACACATTTTATAACAACCCTCTCACCTGATGCCATGTCAGGAAAACAACTGATAATACGGCAGGAACCGACCGACCGACCACAGCCACACGCATATTCCTCTCTCGTCCTCGGCGACGCGGTGCCATTTAGTATGAATGGTCACATCACAGAAAAGCTTCCCCCTGCCCTTTGCTGACCGATAGCTGTGGTGCGTCTTTCACGTCTAGACACGCCCAAAGCTCAGTTGCTCACGTTAGGCCTTGCTTCTACAGCAAAAGCTTCTTTACGAGTACGTTGCGGTGTTCTGGGACTTCACACCGGACTGCAGTCTGCTTCAAGCAAAACACCGTCTCCAAAACCCTAACCTCCACGGTATGCGGTAAAAACATATCATATCCCCCAACAACTGCGGTATCGTATAAGACGTCCATAAATAAGCAGTCTGTGTTCAGTGTGACTGTTAGGTGCCGTGTGTTGGGACAGGTCTCGTAACCGTGCTCTCACAGCCTGAACCTTTAAGGGCCTTTCAGGTACGAGTATCAGAATGTCTAGGTGTATGTGTATATGTAATGCCATGTATGTATGTATGTATGTATGTATGTATGTATGTATGTATGTATGTATGTATGTATGTACAGGTGTGTGCGTGTGTATGTACGCACGTGTGTGTGTGTACGTATGTATTTATGTATGTATGTATCTATGTATGCATGTATGTATGTATCTATGTATGCATGTATCTACGTATGTATGCATGTATCTACGTATGTATGCATGTATGCATGTATGTATGTATGTATGTATGTATGTGTGTATGTATGTATGCATGCATGTATGTATATATGTATGTATGTACGTACGTACGTACGTACGTGTGTGTATGTATGTATGCATTATGTATGTACGTATGTACAGGTGTGTGCGTGTGTACGTACGTACGTACGTACGTACGTACGTATGTATGTATGTATGTATGTATGTATGTATGTATGTATGTATGTACGTATGTTATGTATGTAATGTATGTATGTATGTATGTATGTATGTATGTATGTATGTATGTACGTACGTACGCACGTACGTACCGTTTTAAACGGAACGACCAGTGCAAAGTGTTTACACAGTAGCCACGTACTTCCGACAGTGCGATACCTCTGCTCTTCAATACGCACCTATAATCACGGACACCCTACTGCTCACAATTAGGCTTTTATTAGCTACCGGAACTGGCGGCTTGCAGGCAATTCCACGTTTCAGTCAGGAACACAATAAGCAAGGAAACTGCCTTACCTTTATTATTATGTTTACGATTATATGCATTTTGCACACAATCCTGCGCCTACTCATAATTATAAAATCTGTTCCAGTAAGATGTGTTGTGTTTTGCAATAGACGTGTGTCAGCTTCATATAACCACGTTGATGATGATGATGATGATGATGATGATGATGATGATACACGTTTTATCGGCGAAGAAACGCTGCTTTTCTGTGTGATCGCAGTTTATTTTCATCTCACCCTCTAAACAAACATCAAAGACTTCAAAGGCCGAACAAAATCTACAAAACATGCGCTCTAATACCGTTTATTTTGTTTTCATGGAAATTAACCACAAACCAACCAAACGAGGGCAACATCCCGACAAACAAACAATGGACAACCTAGTATAAGTACAAACAACTACTGTACTCTGCAATATTTTAGCCACCTGGACTTTAACACTTCTCCTTCAATAAATAATGACCCTGTACATTTCTTGTATACGTCGTACAAACGCCACAACACCCTACCAACTGCTGGACTTCTTCGTGGTGTCTACTAATGACTGAAGAAAACCAGGAACTCTATTCCTTCGGAGAAAATGCGATAACAACCTACTCAATCACGCTCGCTAACGGGTCTGTATCAGACGTAATGAAATAACTACGCAGCACAACAAAACACTCAATAAACGGAAAAACGGCGCACAGCCGCTGTCAACTACAATGTACCATCGTCCAAAATGACACAATAAAATGTTTTTCCAGACTTGACTTTATCCGCTGGATCTACACGTGATGAGAAAACATTCTATCTACCACGCCTAAGTGGAATTTTGCGTGAGTGTCGTGTGCATTCAACAGCACGGATATGGATGGGCAGTTACAGCAGCATGCCACCCTGGAGTAATCCAGAAGTCGCAACGGCCTCCGTGGGTGTGAAAATCGACTGAACTGCTGGAGGCGTGAATTCTCTGTGCGGTCCCGGCCTGCAGGCCCGGACCGCACAAGAGTTCACGCCTCCGAACACAACGCAGTACACAGTCAACAGCACATTCTCACTCAACTATAAAGTGCAACCTTAGTGTAACGATAACAAAAAAGTTCTCCCTGAAGATGACCCAGCAGGGTCGAAACAGTAGGAGTGTGTTACGATTGATGATAAAACTCTTTGTCCATCTGGTGGTGATTAGTGTTTTTGTATAATATAGTGCACGGACATGGAACACATTAAATTCATACTATGTTGTTTAAGTTAGGCTTCCGCCTAAACGACATGCGTAAAACAAAACAAATGAAGAGATACTACGAGTAAAAGCAGTGGAAAAATAAAACCTACTTTCATTCAAAATGCACCGAATTTTACATGGACTGTCTGTCCACCAGAAATTTGTCTTACTTATCATTTTGACCGGATAAGTCCATAAAATGAAACGGTTAATACGGACTACCGCGAATAATCCAACTCGCATACAGTAGCCCGATTTAAAATCTACTCCTCCATCTATGTCTTAATCTCGACAGTAGCCCATCCCCGGCAACAGATTATTTAATCAGCAGGTGATTACACTGCGCAGCCACAATAGCTAGTGCTGAAGCAACAAAATTAAGAACGGGGGGTGGGGGGGTGTCTTATGAAAGTTTGCAGAGAAATGTACAACAAAAATCACAAATACTTGCAAGAACGCTGCTGTACTTTTGAAACAAATCTTCACAGATGAAATAAAGTTCGGAAAAGCGGCCCCCGCTGCTATAAAGTTCCTCACACATGATCAGTCTTGTTCTTCTCTACAATTTATATGCAGCAATATGGCAAGGACAATAACTGACTCCCTGACCAACAAGTGTTACTAACTAGCAGCTGAGTTGTGCTTTGGGCACAGTAACCCAGCAGCTACGGACGAGGCACTTCACCATTTTCTGGGACATGAAGCGTTGTTGTCTAGTGGAAATTTACCAACGTTTCAGAGGAACACGATGCTCCTGTCTTCAGGGTAGAAGACTGACTCCTATCTTCTGCCATAAAGACGGAGGCAGCACGTCCCACCGAAACGTCTACAAAGAGTAGCACAAAAGTCGGAAGAATGGTCACTTTCATCTAACTGAATACGGGGGCAAATTGTTCCTCGCCACCCTGGTAAATTTCTACCATAGTACACGGCATCACTTCTACGAGACGATAACCTCAACAGGCACCATCGTGCGAACGTCAAATCGTGGATCACTTACGACTTCATCCGAAGAGGCAAACGTTCTGACTTGTATCTGAGAACAATCTTGTCGGAATCGTTATCGGACGACTGCCGACCTTGAAAAGGCTGTTCGTGGCCCTTCCTTACAGCCAAACTATACATGTAAAATTAACGCAAGCCAAAATGTTCTACCTAAGTCGCAGCAAATTAAACACGTAGATATAATTCGACAACTAAACAATTTCTTTGGTGGTAACCGACGTGAAATAACACAAAAACCAACCACAGCCAACATCTCCAATGTAATTCCTAGCCTATACACGTTACGCCAATACAGAACGCAAGTGAGTTTGTGCTGCAAAGGGAAATAATACCTGTTTATTCTAAGAATAATAGGAAACACAATACACTGTGTCGGCAACAAGCATTGTCACTGAATGTCAGATATGGCAGTACAAATAGTTACTGGCGTCCTTAACAGATCTTCCGTGGCCCAACATTGAACGAAACTTCGATACAATGGGAAGAACCGAACTGTTAGGTGTCTACAGTATACAGTCTTAATATTTTGATACTGTCATCACATCAAATTTAACATTCTAAGTTTACAATTGCCCCCACTCTCATCAGTGCAAATCCTTGATGGCTCTGGAAAGTCAAGCTCCAATGTCGAACACCGTTCGAGGTTCGTTTACTTCGGAACCTCACAAAGCACAAGTCGAGTCTCTTCTGCTATTACGCGCGATTCGTTAACACGAATTGGCTACAATGCGATTGGTAAATAAAGAAACACTGTCGATATAAAGCCAAACTTCGCATACACGTACTGGCTATTACTAGAGTTCAGCGACCAGCGTGAAGACACAAGGATGACGAGCCGAATGTTTTCAGATCTGACCCTACCATCATTGGGCGATTACAACTGACGGTACAGGAAGTTCAGCTGAAAACCAAATCACAGACACGGCAAATTTAACAGCCTTATATTTCCATACATAATATATAATATTCTACATAATATAACTCACCGTATGTTACAGTCGTAGTTGGAAATGTTCTCCTTCGACTCTCAGACATGCTTAATTTCGAAGGAAATGAAACACAGGAAAACCGCATTCTAAATTTCCTACGACACTTTTCATATGATATGTTTCTACAACGAAAATCACCTGTATTAAACTGTACAGCATACTCACGAACAAAACAAATGCACGTTACATTGTGCTTCACACGTCCGTTACAGACAGCACATTAAACTTCACTGAGCAAAATCGATGACGCAATGTAACCGTACCTGCGACAGTTAAGAGTGGCAGTGTGCGAATCAGCTACTGTTAAACCTTCCGCGCAGTATAGGCACTTTCTAGACAAGAATTTCAAACAGCATGTAACAGTCTGTTCACCAGGTGTCAAGCAGGTCTGAGGGGTGAAGGCAGTCATTACCAACACCTACTGTAATATATGTAAAGTTGTATTGTGTGTGTGTGTATATGTATGTGTGTATATATATACATACACACACATACATACAAGGAAATATAAGGCTTAGGCTTGCCACATATCTACGTTCGGTTGTCAATTGACCTCCGTGTGTACAAAATCACTAATGCACTTTTCGTTTCAAAGTTGTCCCATCCAACCGGCACTGAATCAGACCATGTCAAAAACTAAACAGAGGAATTCGAGCAGAGATTCCGAAGGGCAAACAGATTATTTACATAAAGTGACACAGCGTCATTACGTAACGTACAAACAGCAATAAAACAGCAAAGAATAAATTTGTGGCCCTTTGAACATGAATAAAAGCAGATATTCAAAAAGCTAGAACAGCCAGCCTGAGGGAAGTTGGTAACACTGAGATTTCGCTGCACTGGTGCTGGCATGGCACAGTGTTGCTAATTACGTGGCACAATAAACTCACTGTCCGCTAACACGCAGCCAGCGTTGTTTTGAGAATCAGGTCATAAGCGTAAGTGAGACAGGCGACCGTAAACCATAAAAACATCACGACTAACAAAGTTAATAGCGTACTTCGCGCCCTCTTGCCTTTGTATTCGGTGACACAATATTGCAACAGCAGCTTGTACATAATGCCCGCGTTAACACTGTGATCCATATACACAACTGTAATGAGTAATTCACAATCTTAATTACTTAATGAAATCATATTCCACCTAGCGTCATCAAGCAGGAACCTTCTTCCGAAGCTAACAGTTTTCCAGCCAATCAAAAACTTTCCGCATTTTATGGAACCCCGTGGTTCATTACCGTGTGTACAAAACTCTCGCCCCTATCCTGGGTCAGTGAAGTCTGGCCAACGCCATCCCAACATGCATCTTAAGATCTATTTTAACATTATCCTCCCATTTACATCTAGGTCTTCCAAGTGGTGTCCGCCTTTCAGTTATCCCACCAAAACCTTGTACGCATCTCCGTTGAATCAAACCAAATTCAAACCCGGAAAGTATACATCAAAATATCATTAATTTTAAAACCGCTATGCTGATTGCATATCTCGTATCAATAAAATTGAACTTCATAATGACTATGAAGATTATCCTCTTCTGATCTCAAGTTGTGTATTCTGTACAAATGTACCGACGTTTCGGCAGAAGGTACTACCTCCACCTTCCACCTGTAAAATGGTACTAGTACGTTCCTCCAATACAGACTTATACCAGACAACACGGCATCACATCCCAGAAGACGGTCATTCTCCTAGTGACAGGCGCGATACTTTTAAACCTGGCATGCGGATTGGATACGCAATGAACTTCCAATCAGATGCCCAAACATT
This sequence comes from Coptotermes formosanus, assembly GCA_013340265.1. Taxonomy (NCBI): domain Eukaryota; kingdom Metazoa; phylum Arthropoda; class Insecta; order Blattodea; family Rhinotermitidae; genus Coptotermes; species Coptotermes formosanus. The sequence continues at coordinate 2,489,922 of BLKM01000454.1, read as the reverse complement.
CTGACTGATGATACGCCGGTGTATAAACCCTGTAGGAAACCTGCGTGCTAGTGTGTGTATGCGCGTTTTTATAGCTGTGCGTATGCGTCTGAATGTGTTCGTATGTGTGTATGTTTCTGTGTATGTTTGTGTGTGTGTGTGTGTGTGCGTGTGTGCGTCTGCATGTGTGTGTTCTAAGGAACATAAATGACAAGAGACAAATGAACCTACATGAAACTCTAACTAGAAAAACAAAACGTTCTTCACTTGAAACAGGTTAAAATTAAGTCGAACTACACATGTCACAGCTGAGATTAAAGCTTATGGCTGTCAGACTGACATTCCACACGTCACACACAGTGAAATCAAACTGTAAGCAAAGCACGGTACATGTGGCACACTGATGGAACGCCTGACATCCATAGTGCAGGACACCCGTGTTCGCAGTTACACGAATGTCGTGCTGGGAGAGAGAAGAATCAAGGCTAAAAATGGCGTAAAATTCGGTTAAGACTCTTGTGCGGTGAAGAAGGAAGCATAACGTGTCTTCGAAATCATAGTGATCTGCAACACCACACGGCATCATAACCTTTAACAGAACGTTAAGAATCTTCGCCGTGAAAACATCAAATGTCACACAGGAAGTGACGAGTCGCCCCTGTCACATGGCAACCCAGCTACACAAGCATGCAGGAGAAGTTGCCGCAAGAGCGGGGAAACAAAGAATTCTGTCATCATACATGTTGCTTCGAAATATTGGTAAGGACGGAACGACTGAGGATGTTCAAGCTTACGGTCATTACTTCCTGAGGGCCAAATTATTTCTTCTTCTTCTTCTTCTTCTTCTTCTTCTTCTTCTTCTTGTCGCCAGTTGGGTTCGTCCTCCAACTGCTTTCAATTTCAGACATCAGACTTCCACCAAAGTACGAAGCGTCACATCCCACACGGCAGTTTTCTTCGAAACTCTATTGTTATATGACAAAGAAGCCCGCAACTCTACACTGTTTCAGAAAGGCGACGTAAATGTGTACTAATGCTGGCTTGTTTCGTCTCCAAACTTCGGCCACTGATTTCAAAATTCCCGTAGTAAGTAATGAAAACAGTTCTCGCTTCCTAACATTCGATCCTTTAGTATCGACATTTATTGGCATACATTCAAAAGGCGTTAGTCCTTTTTAGAACATTAGGAAAAATTTCCATAAAAAGAACTCCAAAATTCAGTGAAGTGCTTAATTAAGTACCGCGCCAGGAAGACGTACGGACTGTGGACTTACAAGCTACTCGCACTCTGAACGTCCACAATAGACAGTGGTGAGGTATCACTCTCCGGCCGGTCTATCCCAGGGGAATAACGCCCCAATACTGTGAGGACAGGAGGCTGAGTGGGACCCACAGACGGTTTGAACGCTTTCGGAAAGAGAAAATTTTCTTGCCTACGTACGTACACATTATAGAACGTTACACATTTAGTGAGTCTACAAGTGTTATATTTTCAAAAGATCGGCTACCCTGTAATGATCTCGTCATTGTAAAGATTTGTACCTTACTATACCAGCTTTTAAAACTAGGACATAACAGCTGCTATCCCAGCAAATTTCCCATCTCAGAAGCAGATGACCGACTGTTTCAGATTTTGATGCTACTAATTAGTATTTATTAAATAAGTTTAATATGTAACGCACAGGTTTCAGACAAGTTGAATTAAGTTCTACTTTGTGATAATGGGAAACTGCTGAATATCAAGCATGATAGGCCCCATGTGTTGTTGCGGTATGTGACATCAAGGTAAGCGCCACGAGGTTTGTGAATATCACTTATGAAAACAAACCTCACTCCTTGAACTAAGTAGGAGCAGAACATCGAAAGCGATTTCCCGCTTTGAGTGTATTTTGTAAACAGGTGGTGTGTTTTCAGGCGCCATATTTTTTGGCCTATGACTATGTGACTTCTGAAGTCTTCCGAAAAAGCTGAACGCGGAATAGACGCAACATTTATGGTATAGAGGGAAGGAAGGAAGGAAGGAAGGAATGAAGGAAGGAAGGAGGGAAGGAAGGAAGGAAGGAAGGAAGGAAGGAAGGAAGGAAGGAAGAAAGGAAGAAAGGAAGGAAGAAAGGAAGCAAGAAAGAAAGGAAGCAAGAAAGGAAGGAAGAAAGAAAGAAAGAAAGAAAGAAAGAAAGAAAGGAAGAAAGAAAGAAAGAAAGAAAGAAAGGCAGGAAGGAAGGAAGGAAAAAAGAAAGAAAGAAAGAAAGAAAGAATAAAAACAAAGAAATAGAAATAAAAATAAAAAATGAAATACTTGTAAAATATGACGGAGGGGAAAAGTTGTAACGCAGTGGAGGCAGAAAAAAAACGGAGAACAACAGAGTAAGGACAGAAAAAAAGAGGAGAAAAATGGAAGAAGAGAAAATGAGAAACAAGAGCACGTCTGGTAGGCAGGTTGAAAGACGCAAGAAGGGGGGGGGGGGGGGAGCAGCAGTGTGGCTTATGTTCTGTATTAATGGAATCTTGTTCCTTCCTGCGAAATAATCCGGAGGAAATTGGTGTGTCTTGTATAAAAGAATATGCGTCGATGTAAATGGGCGGAGGTTTCTTTAGCAACGGCGTGTGCTTTACGTAACGTTTAACGAGTTTAATGTAAAATTAAGTAACAAAGAGAACACTTCTTGAACATAAAAGAACAGAAATTTTTTAAAGGGGTGTTATAAGCCAGAATGATGGAGTCAAAAGAAGCAACTGGAAACGCATTTGAATCGAGGTTCGTGATGTATGAGAGGATACTGGGTCATAACCAGAATAGCAGAAGTAGAAGAGTGTTAAGGTGTTTACATTCCAGCAATATGTGCGTATTCCGTTGTCAGCATCTGCGTTATAGTGAGTCTCCGCTTCCCAAATGGGCAGTGAAAGCGAGGCACAGTGCAGTCGTTCGGACGGCACTAGTAAATCTGTTTTAATGTACCGTGCATTCATATTTTATACACGAAGTGCCACTCCATGAGGTACGCGTTGGTGAGTGCGAAACGGATTATGGGTCCTGTGCTTTATGTACATGCAACCAATTCTGAGAGAGATGTGAGACACACACAGCAACCGTACAAATAACCTTCAACCCTATTACACTGCTGTAGTCTTAACGTCGCCACAGCTGACCGACTATAAAAGAGAGCGAGCCCGTAAAAAGGCAAAGCCGTGCCCCGGCACAGTCCCTAAGCGTCCTCTTTACAACACATCCTATCGAAAGTACTCCAAAAATTAACTCATTTACTTTCATTCACCTTCTTGTAATTTAATAATGTTCTATCACGTATCTCAGTCTCACCCTTGAGACTTTCCCAGCTGTGTAAATATCGGCTTCGCATTTTAGGCGTGCAGCCTACATTCTTAGCACAACATAAAACAAAAATATTAAAAACAGGCAAACCTTCTATATGTTTCCCTCTCTTGGCTATGTGTCAGTACATCTGTTCCTCATACTTATATCGATCGATAGATCAGTAAACAACGTAACATTCTGAGGGCCCGAAGACAGTGGTTCGACGCCTGGAAAGGATGCTATTTTTCTGTCGTCACCCCATGTATAACTCTTACTGAAGCCGGAAAGTATTTCGAGCGTCGAACTCTCTAGCGAACTCAATCTAGTAACAAGAACTGTATTTTACCTCCACATCATCTGTATAATTCATGACTATGTGCTGACATATAGGGGTAACTTCTCAATATACTTGCAGGTGGTCGGCGATCGGAATCTGAACGTGACCCAAACATGGATACGCGATGAGGAATATTGCTCTGTACACACTGCGACCATCGTCAGTACGGCCGAGCGTCCAATGCCACTGTCGTCATAGCAACCCCCTACACTCACTTGTACACTCACGGACAGAGAAGGTCTCTCACCCTGCCCGGCACAGCCAGCATTCAAACAGACGGAATCTTCTGTCGAGAATTTTAATCACGAGAGTGTGGCCTCAGCTAAAGTGAACAATACATTGGAACACGGATTGGCAAGGCATTCTTTGTTCGATGCCGGTACAGATAACTGTAGTTATGACGCCGTTCAAAACAAAGTGTACTAGCATGTGACAAAGTGTCTTATATGGGAGTGCTGGGATGATAAATAAACGAATATGGAGCACCGGTCGGTGAGAACTGACAGCATACAGCAGATATACTGGGAGGAAAATCTGCCCCACTCAAGTACTTTTCACCGCGAATTCCTCCACCTGCTTCGCCTAGTAACAAACCGGGCCTCCGCGGTGAGAACTCGTAAACTAACAGCAGGCGAGGGGTACTTCCTTTTTGTGGAGAAGTGTCCCGCAGCAGATGCTCCGGGCGCACCGCAGCCTTGAGACTCACTGTGCACCCCTGTGATGCAGATGATTAGTTTTTCGTTGTCCCATGCAATGGAGCACCGGTGGAAAAAAACTGACACGGAAGAACTGAAGTACTCGGGGAAAACCAGTTCCAGTGCCACTCTGACCACCACAAATCCTACATGGACTGCCCCAGGATCGAACCCAGGCCTCCTCGGTGGTAGGCCGGTGACTAAACGCCTTACCCATGGCACGGCCGAGGGACAGTCGAGCAGAATCAGACATACAAGGTTGCAGTGCTTCAACTTTACCGTCACACATCCAATCACGCTCAGACAGCATGTGCTTGCGAACTGACAACACCGCACACAGCCAATCCGGGCCTCTCGCTTGAAGTAATTAGCCACTCTCACAGAATTACAGTTTAGCTTGTGTATGCAAAATAAATACGTTTGTCCTTTATCATTCACGTCTCTAAACGCCAAAAACACAAAGATTAGGGTATACAGAACTATAATTTTACCTGTTATTCTGTATGGATGCGAAACTTGGTCTCTCACACTGACGGAGGAACAAAGACTGAGGGTGTTCCAGAATAGGGTGCTGAGGAGGATATTTGGGCCTAAGAGGGACGAGGCGACAGGGGATTGGAGAAGACTACATAACGAGGAACTTAATGACCTGTACTCATCACCAAATATTATTCGGGTAATCAAATCGAGAACACTGAGATGGACGGGGCATGTGGCACGTATGGGGGAGGAGAGAGGTGCATACCGGATTTTGGTGGGGAGACCCGAGGGAAGGCAACCACTTGGGAGACCCAGGCGCAGATGGGAGGATAATATTAAGATGGATAATCGGGAAGTGGGATGGGTGGACATGAACTCGATTGAGCTGGCTCAGGATAGGGACAGGTGGCGAGCTCTTGTGAATGCGGTGATGAACCTTCGGGTTCCATAAAATGCGGGGAATTTCTTGACTAGCTAAGAAACTGTTAGCTTCTCAAGAAGGCCTCTGCTCCATGGAGTTAGTTAGTTAGTTAGTTAGTTAGTTAGTTAGTTAGTTAGTTAGTTAGTTGGAGTTAGTCTCTAAACGCAGTAAAGAGTCGATGAAGCGAGAACAGCCTGGAACATTCTACCGTCAGCAAAACAGCAGCGACAGCCTGCGCTCCTCTCTCTGTCTGTCTGTCTGTCTGTCTGTCTGTCTGTGTGTGTGTGTGTGCGTGCGCGCGTGCGTGCGTGCGCGCGCGTCTCGCTGCAGTTCCTGAACCTCTCAGCTGGTATTCACGAAAATTAGTATGAATATTGTTACCCGAAGATACTTTAACACCGTAATAATACCATAGGGTCAGTAATAAAAAATGGCGGACTTGTAAGACAGATTTGTAAGACAGGAGCGCCCCTAGCACCACTCACTTCTACGTCCTGAAATGACACATGGCGACAAGCTCGCACCTTGAAAATACTGGGGCAACTTACAGTAATATTTCTGTAGCAAGAACAAGTATAACGTGATGCCGATCGAACAAAAACTGTCTTCATATTTCGGCCTGATGGTTGTAAGCAACGAACCTCAGGACCAACAGAAGTGAAATTTGGTATGAAGGCATTGCAAACATATATACAGTTTGTAAGTCGATAATAACATACACGCAACGATGCCAAACTTTAAGGTTATAACTGACAAATTTACCGCAGTCCAATAACTACCATTAAAAACTAGATATGCAGAAACGGGAATCTAAGAAACAACAGGGAAGTCGGCTTTCAGTTCTGCAGAGTTCTTGTCGCCTTCGTCGCTGCTGCTGCTGCTGCTGCTGCTGCTGCTGCTGCTGCTGCTGCTGCAAGTGGCGCAAGCAGCGACAGCGCATTGCAGGCCAATCTAGGGGACACGCTGACTGCTTCACCCTCACACATTTTTCATTGCTATCGTGCAATCTAGTTTGAATCCTAGAATAGGAAGCGACAGGATCATGAATGGATTGCCGCTTTTCAAAGAACGAACGTCACATATCGCACAAGGTAACGCACTTTAGAAACGCAGTTGCCCGACATATTATAAATAAGCCCTCATTCCACTTCATCTTCCCTCGTATCTAATAATTCAATGTAACCGCAGCTGAAAACAGGCTTAATAAATATGCAGACAAGGGAACGTGTTCGAGCAAGAACTAAAGTAAATCGCCTTTAAATCCATTTCGATACAGAATATAATTTATTCCGGATGGAACGAGAGAAAATTATAAAATCTGGGAATTATTTTGTTGCAGGCACAACAGGGTTTTTGTGAAGAGCGGGCAATATGTAAAGGGAAAGGTGGTGGTGGAAAAAGGTAGGTTAACAGAGGGTTCTTAACAAAATACTACATATATTACCTTAGGGTGCACCCACGCACATTAGTTACGTCAGCCATATCCACTACACACCCACACATTCAAAGCACACTTTTTTCCCTCCATAACACAGGGTGCTTCAAACAACACACAACATCGTGACCAAACCAACGGATTTCTGCAGCACATTCTAGTTTTTATTCGGTTTTTATCGTCGTTTTATAATTACTATTATTCCATTAGTTGGAGTAATAACCGAGACACCATAACAAAATATAATATTTAGCGGCTGTAAAAGGGAAGCCTCTTCCAAAAATACTCTTCTTTTTATGAATTTGTACGACTACCTGAATCTGACGTTTAAGTCGGCCGAAACACGATGCAGTAAATATGCTGAGTACGTGGTACCCAACGCGTTGTGCTACTCGAGCCCTACACTAGATATACAGACTGGATATATTCGTTACCTCCCTTTCTCCAGCTCTGATAAAAAAGATCACGTTACAATTATGCTTATTAATCGGCATAAATCCCAGTGGCCGCGCCGTCTAAGGCGTAGGTCTGAGGCCGAGCGCTTGCTGGGATCGTGGGTTCGAATCCCACCGGGGACATGGGTGTTTGTATAGTACAGTGTTTGTGTTGTCAGGTACAGGTCTCTGCGATGGGCCGATCCCTCGTCCAGAGGAGTCCTACCGACTGTGGTGTGTACTTGAGTGTGATCAAGTGAAATCACCAAAACCCTCTACACCTGCTGTGACCAAGTACGTAGAAGAAAGTAGAACTAAGTAAAGTAAAGTAAAATCGGCATAAATTCCCGAACCGTGTAACACGTACTATATTTAAAACTAATCTTCTCCACTCACAAAATCCTGTTGTCGGAGAAATATCTGATTTCCGCTACCCTACATACGATACTCACTCGAAACGGCAAAAAGTAACCAAACCTTTGTTCCATTACTGCTATTATAAATCTGCTGACTGTAATTTAACTGATTCCAAATTCCAACCGGATTTCCGGTTTGTCAATAAGGCCTATAGTCCCATTTGCCGTTTAACTGCAAGAATGGTTTGTGCTTAAGGACAGACTAAAGAAATTATCGCAAGACGCCGCGTAGTTTGGTAGACTAGTACCAATGCTTCGGAGGAACATGCTGCCTCCGTCTTCCAGGCTGAAGGGACTCACGCAGATGCAGGCGAGAGCAGCTTCATACTCACTGCCGTGAGAACTGCAAGTCTCACACACTATAATTATAGTACACAATAAATGCCACAATATTAATGTTTATTAATTTACTACACTGGGGGTTGGAACCCCTTCCGGTCCACTTCATAAATCCGGGCACTTGTAACATTTCTGTAACCTGTATTTAAACTCGACGTACAAGTTCCGTGCCAAATGGGTCCCTGTCACCACAGCATGGCATGTCCTGCGGATGGAGGAGCGGCCTCCAGACATGGAGGGTAGTTGCGAATATACTGAATAAGCAGTCGCGGACAGCCGACAATGTGTGGTTGTCCAGCTTGGGGGTTGGGCGAGGTGCTAAAAACTCCTCACTGTAAAAACTTACGACGTTACGAAACATATCAAAAGGCATCAAAGATGGGAGGATAATATGACAACGGATCGTCAAGAAGTGGGATGGGGGCATTGACTTGCTTGATCTCACTCAAGAGAGTAACAGGTGGCGGGCACTTGTGAACGCGGTAATGAACCTTCGGGTCCCATAAAACGCGGGGAGTTTCTTGACTAGCTGAGTACCTGTTATCTTCTCAGGAAGGCCCCTACTCTATGGTGTTAGCACGAAAAGTTTCTTTAGCTACACCTTCCATGGCAGCACTTCTCTAGAATAAAGTTTGACTTATCACAGAGACAGATGATGTGTATGTCATACTCAAGGTGTCATAAGGAGAACTAAGTAAGACTTTACAGTCTTCATCCTTATAAATACAGACAAATGCATGAACAACAGTCACTCGACAGTGTCGAAGAGAAACATGAGGGAGACCTGTGCACTTGAGGATTACCGCACAATGGCGACCTGATGGTTAGCAGGAAAGTTGAGTGAACAATTACACTTCCCTATTTCCAGACACTACTTTGTCCCTGATTCCGGATATTTATATTTCACATTGTTCTTACTAAAGTAACAGAAGCTGCAAATCAGCGGCGAATCCTAGACTTGGGGTCAGATTATGCGGAAGGGTAGAAAACGCCTTCCATTAACCCATTTCCCTTCAAAGAAATTAACGAGTCAATCATCCAATACTGTCCAAGATAGCAAAAGTAAGAAATGATAATAATAGTATGTAAATAAGACCATACAACTCTCACTGTCCGCAAAAAAAGAAAATCATACAATTCTTACTCGATACAATTTGGTCACACAAAACGAAATTCCACCCTTCTACTGTCGTTGTGTATACTATTCTACGTTAGGTGAAGTGAGACAATGTCATCGGTTCTTTATTATCTTAAGTTTTTCCGCTTCACTTCTTCTTGTGACTGGCGTCCCGAAACAGAGTTGTATCAAACTTGCGCACATTCGTTCTTCACAGGAATGGTTTTTAAAGAATATAACAAGTTAAAATTAGTTTTCTACATCACACCACTGAAATCTTATAAAACAAAAGTCACTTTGCCTGCACTTCAGTGATCACATGACAGAGAACTGTAACAGCACACTTTCCGTAAGAAAAATCCCTTCCGTAAAATTCGAAGTTGGAAACGACAGGAGGGTTTCAATACCGAAAATATGAATGAATCCCACAGATACGTACAATTGCAATATATGACGGTAGTGTATTCCCAGCTGGGCGGCACTAGGACGGCAAGACCACGACTCTGCTATGAAAACAGCCATATTCTTATAATTCTTAGTAACATCATTAAATTTATTTGTCCATGGCGCAACAGCCCCTAGTGGGCCAAGGCATCCCCATTATCGAGACTTCATGATCACACTCACACACATCAAACTCGGTAGGACTCCTCAGGACGAGCGATGGACCCGTCGCACAGACCTCTACCTGACAACGCACAACAAACAGACAGACATCCATGCCCCCGACTGGATTCGAACCCACAATCCAAGCAAAGCTAGACGCCGCCGGGCCCACGCCTTAGACCGCGCGGTCACTGGAATCGGCACCTACACTTAATACAGAACAATAACCCCATTTCCCTTTACTTTTTTTAAGTAATACTGTTATATATTTGTGAAAACTTCTGTCGTTTCATTCTTTCAGAGAAAATCAACCGTGCACCCACAAGACATAACTTAGAATATAAAATGAACAGACAGAAACATACTGTTAACAATACGAAAACAGCAATTTGAGGTTTGAACCGCGTTACTGTTGAGGAACCAGGTCTTGTAAGTTGCTGCGCCGTGCGGTTGGGTAATTTCCAGCCGACGTTTCGAAGCAACGTACCACATTCATGTTTAGGGTTACGAGTCAATTCACAGACTCATAAATCTGAAGATGAACGCGGTGCCTTCTTTCGAAAGGTCGAGAAGGAATCATCCCACCACACGGCGCAACAGCCCACCAGATCCGGTTCCTCAACACGAAGACATGTTTGCTACTAACAGCGTCTCTCAGCCTCGTGTCGTTTCCAGAGGGCTGTACGGCCAGCGGCCCGCGGGACTAAGGTACGGACAGGTGGTATGTTGCCCCACTTCCCTCTTCCTTATGGTATATTACACAAGTGACGCAGATGTATGGCTGTATTCTCCCCGCATTACTTAGTTAAACGGGCGCTGCGAAGAAACATTTCTCTCTCTCTCTCTTTCTCTCTCTCTCTCTCTCTCACACACACACACACATACACACGCGCGCGCGCGCGCGCACAAACAAGCTTTGAGCGGCAACATATGGCACAAAACATTCCGCATCCCTAGACTTTTAGAAAACGCGATACACAAATTCCGTGTAAAAGTAACAATTATCGAAAAAAAATTGTCAAGTTTTCCCTTTTTCTAAATCGAGAAAGGAAGTAGTTTTTACCATTACAGTAGTATGGCGGCGCAATACTAGACATACTGCCGTGTTCGCCACTGACTGCAAAAGTAATAAGGCGGAGTTCAAGGCACAGAAATTAAAGTATATTTTAGAACACAAACATTAACAAAATGTATAATTTTGAATCCTGTTACAGACATTAGGGAAGGTCTCAAACTTCGTCAAATCATCCCCAACTAACCAAGTAAGAACACAGGCTTGTAGACGGCTTTAACGGAGCAACAGATCAGTACAAATTCGCAGTTCCTGCACGATCAACAGCAGACAAACATGCTATTCGTAAACGCACCATATTCGAACACATGGCCTGAACTGCCGATCGTGCAAAAGTGAACCAAAACAATGTTTCCAGAACACGAGGAGAAAGGATTACTTTAACTCTTTTTAAAAAAATCGAAAACGGGGTTCCTGTGACACCCACAGATGTCCAAAACGCGACACTTCACTATGCTGAGCACGAAGCTCGTTTTTACACGCCCGGTATACGTTAAAGTACACACTAACAGCACCTGCAGCTGTGTGTAACAATCACTACGGTGAGTGCGTGGTGTTTGGTTGCCCGCTTTCAACGGCTTCAAGTAGCGATGTGTTATCTTATTTAAACAAAGCTATCTCTCGCCAAACACGACATTTAAAAGTTATCGATATTTTTAACTAAACAACATGTCATGTAGGCACACAGGGTAATGGAGGTATAGATCCACGTATTCTAACCTTGGAAATTCAGGGGAGTGGTTAGTTTCATGCCGTAGGGTAAGAGCCGCCTGAATCTACTGAATACAAGGGTGAGTGAGAGGGACATAAAGCCGGTCTGGCCGCTTTGGAATAATGAGCAGGAATCTGTTGCCTTTGCGAGGAATCGAACACAGATATTCCTCCGTGGCCCAAACCGTCACCATACCGAGTGAGCTACTGCGGTTCATCTGCGGGGTTAAAACACAGCAGGTTATGGAAAACTGGAGTTAAAGGAACCGCTACAGCTGTTAACATTCATCGAAACCCTAACATGTTCCCTGTTGCTTCATTAAACATAAACGAACATAGGAAAATTCAAATTCCAAAGCTAGCCTGACGGGAAGTTAAAAGTCGTGTAAATCAGGTTCCCTTAAGCGGAATTAAAAATCAATTAACGCAGCTTGTGGCTGGTAAATTAAGTAAATATCTGAGTTCGGACATTCTCGCGGTAGTGAATATGAACACTACAGACGCTACAGTGTTCTCGCATGTGACGCCCTGTCGTCTGGCAGAACTTTGCCAGCGTCTCGAGAAGGAACGTACCGACGCCATCTCCACTGTACAAGAATAAGTAGGTTCGCCCGAAACATCGGTGAAATTGCAACAGGTTACGCTGTGTAACACCCCACACGACGCCACCCTTCATTAAATATAAAGTCGGCGTCGGTTATAGTGTCACAAAAGGGACTGAATATTTTGTGTAGTTGTTAAACGAGTGTCGTTATAACTGAGGGGTATAATGTTATGGTTAACAGTGAGGAATTAATTGGTAGCACAGAACATCTGACGCTATAGGTGAGGTGTCGCATAAACCGATGTCGTTATAACCGGGTTCTACTGTACATTCATCGCTCTCAGATCGTAAAACAAATGTCGCACAATCGTTGTCAGTGAATAAAAGGTCTCCAGGCAGTGGATTGCAGATTAACTGATCTCATACATGCCCACTCAAAAGTCATCAATCAATCCACCGATAATGGAGGAAGAGATACCGTGTCGTCCTCGCAGAGTTACAGACAGTTCAGCTCCATTCAAATAGACGAAAATAACTTCAACGCACTGTAAGATAGCGACGTACTCTCTGTGTATTCAGAAAACGGTTCTGAAGTTACAACAAAGATTCAAAGCAACATGTTTTGCAAATGTCGCCTACCTTTGCCGTGGAGTTGCTGGCGGTTGGAGTCTGCCTTAAGATTCTCCGCCGTGTGGACCAGCTCGTCCAACTGTGGCTTCTTCTGTTCTAGTTCCCGCAGGACATTCTGCAAACACAACACAGAAGGTTACACATGACCGAATATAACACAGAACAACTGCGGGTAACCTCAAGTTGGTTTCTTACAAAGAAAGAGTGTCATCATAATTCTATTCTTCACGTCAGTGAACAGCGTTACTCTCATGGACTATCTCAAAGTGACGGCGCCTTTTTAAGTGCACAATGTACATTTGTACGTACAACCGCTTCCCCCTCACAGTGGCACAAATGGTACGACCTTTGACATAGTATAAATTTAATAAACTAATTATTCCCACGCTCGACAGGGGAAGAATTTTCTCTGCAGTGAAATTCTAACAGCTATAGCCTAATTCAAGTAACCGACGAGAAAAAAAGAAGTGTATCGCGGACTCGAACCCAAGCCCATGCTGCGGCATGGTTAAACATACCGCTACACAGCAGTAAGTTCTGTACATTATTTATCGACTTTTTTTCCGGTTTAGGTTCGAAGAACGACAAAACCGAGTTATTTAGGTGGCGCGCCACAAAATACAGTGTAAAGATCGTGCACTGATTAGTCCTAACGTTGTGGCCACGTCAGAAGTCCGCATTCGGGATATTACCGTGTCGCAGACTAGACTCGTGAAACGAGTTGCTAGAAACTCTGCCTACGGTTTCAAATTATCCGGACACAAATACATACATACATACATATATATATAAATATATACCACCCAACACCTTAACCATCCACGAACAGCAATTACTGTATATACACCTTCGTTAAAATTCAAAAGCCCTGGGTTCTGCAGTTTTCCCAGAAGAAACAGTGACAATTTTCCTAAAAAGCACTAAGCTACTGAACTTCTGTATTCGAGGCCCAATGTGGTTTTTTTATAAACTAAATCTTTAATTTTTTACATGAATTTCGGCCTCCAAATGGTCAAAGACTGCCTGTGTCACCTGCCACACAGTAAAAATAATAATCCAGCGGACAAACAAAGAAGCTGGCTGACCTCAACGATAGAAAGATAAAACGAAATAGGACCCTAAAAACAAGACAACGTAAGTCGCTACAAAATTTTCTACCGAGTATAATGACATTGTGGAAGACGCCACTGCACAACAAAGCCACGAGCAGTGGATACTGGATACTGAACAGTCTATAAAGAAAGGGTGAACTAAGAAATCCCGCAGAAAATAAAGCAAAAATAACGTCAAAGAACAAAGTCAGGAAAAGGGAAATAGCATTCTTAGACGGAGGAAAGGAATCGGAGTGCAGTAGAGGTTTGGAGCGGAAGTTGAGACTCATAAAACTAAAAAACTGAGCACAAGAGAAAACGTTACGATGTGGGCTTCCTAAGGCGGTGAGTGTGAACATCTGTGAAGCCATGCAGTCTGGGAACGTGTACCGACATGTCACGGGAATCTGCCTTCACAATGGAGGCACCGACGTTTAAGAGAAACCTCCTGTCTTACTCATCACGGTAGACTTAGATGATGGGGGCAGCAAATTCATCTCAACGGTCAGTATATTTTTGCAGACTAACACTCTGCACAAGACAGTAATCTACACAGCAGCCCGCAAAGTGTTGTAAAGTTATTTAACGGCACTATACCCACTGCAGAGTCCAATGAAATTACGGTGTAGGGTGAAATGCAAAATGTCTTCTACGGAAGGAACCGTGATTCATTTCAAAGCACTGTCCTGACATTCGCCTGGAGGTGCTGAATAAAATCACGAATCTCTGTCAAGATACTTGCTGCCCTGATGAACATGCACAGCGGTGCCGCCACGGGCATGTCAGTTTGCTGCATTTCACATTAATATGCGCGACAGCTAAACCACCCAACTGCTTTTCTGCTCCCCTTCCCTTCTATTCCTAATTTTTGGTTCTTATATTTCTCTTAATTTATTTTTATTACTTTCACTTTTTACTTTATTTTTATATTTCCTTCCTTGTTTTTACTTTATTCCATGTGTTTTCCATCAGTCATGCACTTAGACGTGACTTAACCGCCCTGGGGCCGGTTTACCTTAGCACACCCGTCCTAAGCTACTTAAACTTTGTCCCTCCCCCCTCCCTCACGCTGTTTCAACCATACTGGCTGTCATCACGTTCACTCAGCACCAGTCACCGTCTACACCTTCCCCTATATAAACTGCGTAGCTTTCTCTTCTTATGGACTTCTTGACGCTTGAAAATGGGACCGATACTTTGTCCCGAAACGTCGGTAAAGGATTACCATTCGGCGCTGTGTAATAGCCCATAAGAGCGCAAATCTCATCAACATCGTGGCCGAAGCCTGAAATCACGCTTATGTCTGTATGTTATCAATGCTGCGCCTGATTGGATGACAGACGTACATGTCGAGCGGGACGCAAGTAAAGGCATGGTCTGATGTCAATTCCATTGAATCAATGACACACTTTATAATGCACACTTTCTGCGTTATAAATGGCTCTCAGCCCTCGCCAATACAAAATGAAGGAAGACATCTTCAAGCCTGAGAACAACAAAAATCTAGACTACATTTACGCACATTCACAGTAATTAATGAAAAAAATCTTACAAGACTTTACTACGTACGCGAACAACCCTTCAACAAATCTACAACATAAAAGTGAAGCAATATTCGTGAAATCTTAGTAACGAATGACGAAATTAGTAAAAACGTTCACAGCAATAACGTAAACCGATTTTTATGCATGCAAGTACTAACAAAGTCAACGAATCTTAAAGCTAGCCTATGGTAACTGACGAATATTTATAAATGTCTACAGTAGCTAAGCCCCAAAAAAAAACGGGCCCCGTTTATGCAAGTTTTCAGCAACAAAATGAAGAGCACCTTATGCAAGTCAGCACGTATAAGGTGAAGGAATTTTCGTCAAAGTCTACAGTACTTGCAAACGTCTGCAGTAACTACTACAATAATCTGCATGTACGGCTACAATCAGTAAGTGAAGGAATCTTCACGCACGTTCACAGCAACTTGGAGAAAGAATACTGACGAAAAACCAAGGACCATTAATATTACACAACTGTACTCAAGTAGCCTACACGTAGTCGTGTATTCTAATGCTGTGACATTCCGTGAAGAACAGTTCACAATTACTGGATCAAGTTCAAATTGAATTAATTACAGAGGTCGTGTGACACTGAACAACTGCAAATTGAATTCATTTCAACGAGACGCGTGTCTTTAAAACCCACTTCTTACACATCAAGAATAGCTTTGTTTCACTAAGAGCAGTTTGGCGGACATTTGTGTGGCTTCAACTCTCTCCTTCTGCCCTTTGAAGTGTATTCCTCACGAAAAAGGGACGGAAGTAAGTACAACCATTCCGCTTATCATCTTGGCATTCTCCCAAGCAGACTTCTCCTCAGTAGGCTATGCTGAATGCGGTTACAAAATACAATAGCCCATCCCTCTGTAATTACTAAAACATCCATCACGAACTTAAGCTACTATCTGTTCAGCAGACTCGGTTATCTAAGCACTTTCTGTAGAGTAATTCGACTTACGCAGCATATCAGAGTGGTGGTCCTCTCTAAGGCGTCAAGATGTTATTCTATGAGTCTTTTTCGGGGGGGGGGGGGGGGGGGAACCCCTGCTATACCATCATACGCCAGATTATCAACCCTTACATCGCTATGAGCATTTTTATGGGAAGCCCTGATTTTCACGGAATATTTGGTGCGGTTATCACTGGCAACCGCATGATTGCACCACTTGCCATCGAGGACCCATGACTGCGAATTATTATCTTAATTTATGGAAGAACTCAATGCCACTTTTGCTACAACACATTTCTCTGCAGGCAAGGTTAAGAATGTGGTTTCAACACGACGGTGCACCATCTCATGTCGGCCTATAAGTAATGTCCATTATCTTAATTGCTGGACTAGTCGTTGTAGTCTACAAGCCCGGCCTGACAGGTCCCCATATCACACGTTCCCTTAATATTTCTTGTAGTGACACATGAAGGGCATCCTCCAGAGGTAAAGAACGAAAACAAGAACAACTGCAGCGAATCGTGCAGTCCGCTGGCAGCGTAAGGAGAAAAGATGAACTTGTGAGAAAGCAACAAATTATGTTTTCAGTAGCGCAGAATTTGTGCATACAGAATGGAGGACGTCATTTTGAACAGCGATCACTCTATCATCATCACCATCATCATCATCATCATCATGAGCTGTGAAGTATTAGGCGCAGTGCCTGTTCTTTACCCCTCGAGACTAAGCTAGTCCTTCCATCTCTTCCTTGGGCGTTCTATGTTTCTCTTCCCCTTTGGCCTATACGTATTTCCATGCCTGTTTGGGTATCCTGTCTCTGTCCATTCCCTCTACGTGCTGTAGCCACTCTCGTTGGTGTTGTTTTATTTCCAAAACTATGTTCTGCACTCCAAGTTTCTCCTTGACGGTTTTCTCTCCCTGTCTAACTTAGTAATTCCTAATAAATGTCTTAAAAATTTCATTTGGGCAGCTTCCAATCTTTCCTCATCTCGTTTCTTCAGCACCCAGGCCTCACTACCAAACTTTAAGGCTGCTTTAGCTGTAATACTGTGAATTTTTAATTTTGTTTCTTCAGTTATTTGTTTTCCAAAATGCCTCGTACAACGCCATTTCTTTTGTTAGATGTTTGCATCTTTTCTTCATTGTAAGATAACTAAAAATTTTATGTTATTTGAAATTATCTAGTCACAACTAATTGTTTTCTTGCGCGCCGTAACAAAACTACGTAAACATAACTAACTCAATAGACTACAATTTAAGACGAAAGAAATCCTAATTTACACACAACGTATCGTAAAAGGCCAACGTTAGCGTCCTGCATATTACGAATCGCACTGAAGGAGGTAAAATGGCAATAACGTGAAACGCATGTTTGAATGCTATATCACATACAGTATGTACTTGTAAACTTCTACTCGCATATCGGTTTAACGTCAGCTACAGTGAAAACAGGCTTCTGAATCACGAACGGCTTCTGACAAAGGAATATAATGCAGCGAATACATAGCTACAGCCAATAATTATAAAGGTTAGGCATTTTTTTTTTATTTGGCGCAACAGCCCCTAGTGAGCCAGGGCCTCCTCATTATCTAGGCTTCACGATCACACTCAGACACGGCACAATCGGTAAGTCCTCTTGAAGAGTGATCAGTCTGACACAGAAACCTCTACTGACAACACACAACACTCAAAAGAGACATCGACGCCCCCGGTGGAATTCGAACCCGCAGTCCCAGCAAGGGAGTGGTCGCAGATTCACACCTTAGACCGCGCGGTCGCCAAGCTCGGCGATTAGGGATTGTATACGTTTAAATGCTCACACTGTTAATTACCTCAGTAATTCAAAAGCGTACAATAATATTTAACTAGAAAGTACAGCAACATTTCTTTCCACATACAATCAGTTTTCCAGTCCAAGGAACGATCCCCATAAAGAAGCTGATATTACCTCGGCTGACTAAAGAAGCATACGTTTTTTTCAGAACCCAAATGTCCGTTACCATATCGAACCGCTTAAAGCAAAGCGACAGCGAGCATGTATTATCTTATTTAAAATCAGAGTTGTGGAGTCGGTACACAAAACCTCCGACTCCGACTCCTCGAGTTTTAAAACTTCCGACTCTGACTCCGACTCCCTCATAAAAGCTCAATATGCATTAATAATGTTAAACCTATAAGACATTTCATCGCCACCACGTGAATCAACAGGCTACTTTTTTAGACTTACAACCTATATTTAAGTATAAGTCTAATGGTTACTGCAGCTATCAGGGCTATGGAGTTGGAGCCTGTAGTTAAGATTTTTGACTGAAGTCGGAGTCGGTACATTTTTACCGACTCCGACTCCACCTAAAAATTCCTTCCGATTCCGACCCCGACTCCACAGCCCTGTTCAAAATCAGGACCCTGCTGCCTGCCCAGACTGTATTTATGTGTTCTGTATGGGTCTCAGGACACACAGCATTTCCCTAAACAGCATCGACTGGTTGGTCACTGTAATGGATAGCTAATAGAAGCACACCCTACTGTTTCTTGTGATACACGAAATGACCTATTCTTAGGTGAGTTTAACGCTACATGGAGTAACAAGGACCTTCATGGTCCAAGCACTATCTTATAGACCATTTTAATATTATTCTGTCATCCGAGCTTTTGTATTTTTAACTTTTGAAGCTGACTGTCACTGTCTAATGAAATCTGTTACAGAAATATATTCAAGAATACGTGACAGTTCATTAGGACTCTATGCAATGCTGTGTGGAATTCACACTGGAACTTAATCCGAAGCAAATCCCACACCTCACAAGCAATTGCACTGACTGCCAAGTTCATTCCACACATACACACAAACACGCACATCTGCTTGTACATACGTCATCCGAAGTACTGTACTAGAGTCAGCCTGTATGCACGTACAAAACAGCAAACACTTTATCGCTCCACTATCGAATCCACTATAAACTGCATTCCCACATCCGTACTAATTGATTAAAGTAATACCGGTGAGGCAGACTTTGCGTGATACAAAGCTACTGTTGTTACTGTGCTTAAGAAATACATATTGGTGAATGGAAAGGTCCACGGACTCTTAACGAAAAGTATGAAAAGGATAAGGCACCTAGCACGAACAGGAGACATGTGAAATACGTACAGATTTTTTGACAGAAAACCTGAAGGGAAGATACCGCTAGTAGAACCTAGATGCACATTGGCGGAACTCTTTAATGGAACTTAAAGAAGCACGGTGAAGACATGTACTGTAGTTAACGTGGTTCAGGAAGAACCAGTGGCAGGCTGTTGTGAACGCAGTAATAAACATTCCGGTTATATAAAATGTGGGCAATTTCTTGACGCCAAGCAACTGTTAACACCCCAAGAAGCAATCCGCGCCGTCCTGTTAATAATATTACGTTATATCTACAAGTTACGAAGTTTACTGCCACGTAATTTTCGCAATCCTTCTGTTCTTTCTTCCTGTGTAGCACTAAACTTTCTCCCCAACACTTCTGCATCAAATAAGAATGTTCATTCACTAATGTGACGGACTAAGTTTCACACCCATATAAGTTAAAAACCGTACAGCAGAACCTCCGTGATTTCAGCAGAACCTACTGAAAAAACCTCAGCAGTGCCAGCACGCGCAGTGTGATACCGTGCATATGCTCAATGGCGCTACACACCCATTTGCTAACAACAGAAATACTACATAAGCACAGGAAAAAAAATTGTTTGACACGTACATAATCCATACCATGTTCGACAACCCTCAGAAACCACGGCATTAAACAATTCGTGTTTCGCGTGTGGTTCATTATGTACAAAGCAAGTTCACGTGCACTCGCAGCAATTCCGTGCGCGACAGGCACAACAAAAAAAACAGGAAAACTTTTAAGCACATTTTTATGTACAGGTGCAATATAAAGTAGATGACTGGAAAAAGATTATAAGATTTATGGAACGAGATACCAACATAATTTATACGTGTTGAAGGTACAGTCGAATTGAATCATCGAAGAGTTCTGTTCCTCACAGAACCATGGTTCATTTCCTTAAAAATGCTATTTCCTGTAACCCGAACCCACAATCTTGTTTGGGGTACACGTGGTACATACATCAGGCGCACTGCTACGCGCATGCGCACAACTAGTGTCCAGCATGTAGCCTACAATCTAGGCCAACTACCGACCGACCAACTAACCAATTACATGCTGCACAGTCGTTCCTTACAAGCTAATAGTCGCTCAGCTATTTAATAAATTCCATGTTTATATGGAACCTGAAGGCTCATTAACATGTCCGGAAAACCTCTATCCACACCTGCACTTAACACAATTTTCATAATCTGATACATGAGCATAAATAGCATCTAAGATTGCACGCGGAGATTAATGTATATCATCGCAACATCAACATCATCATCGTATCGCCGCCGCCGCCGCCGCCGCCGCCGCCGCCGCCGCCACCACCACCACCACCACCACCAAGAGGGTAGCTTACCCCTCTTCACGCACATATGATTAGCAACTAGCTGATCTCCCTAACACTGCACACAGGGTGTGGTGCCCGCTACACTCGCCTCGGAAAAGCCAGACAGAGTTATACCCCCTTCACAAACATTTACTGTGCTTGGAATAGTTCAGTGCATCATTCACAGTGGACGTTTCTGACACGCACAAAAAAACGCTTAGCGATGCATGCGCAGTGCTTCTACTCGTATCTTACGAGGTCGCCCCTTCACCGCCGCGCCTATAACAAGCAAATAATCTGGTCTCTACGACGCTCATCACGACGCGAGACTGAAAGCACGGGACAATTTTACGCTCATCTTTACTGCAGTTACCAGCACAGATGTTGTGGGTTCGAACATTACGTCGGTCATTTTCATTCACTGGGTAGCCTCTCTTGCGACAGGTCAATAGTGTCTTCCGAAAGTGTCAGTGCGATCTCACTTCCTCTTTCAAATGTCAGTATCTTCACTTTTCCTTACGTTTATCCAGTAACAGTGTATGTCTTCTTCCTGCTGTAAAATGTGTTGCGTGCTATTTCTTCTAGAAACACCCCCTCGCCCTATCCAGAGATCCGAATGTGGGACGAGTTAAGCTCCGGACTTATTTGTCTGCACAGAAACACGTCGGTCTAATGCAACTTGTCACTGTTGCCCCCTCCCGTAAATTGCAGCCCTGAAATGCGCTCTTACATAATGATTTCAATGACTATGCAAGCCATCAACTTGAAAGCGGTTGGTAAGACGTCTACGTTTATACAACGACAAAAAAAAACTCGCATTTGGGTCGTAAAGCACTATGCACAGAGCGGTATGCTACAAAATTTTCTTAGCAAAAATTGGCAATTGCATACTTTTTCACTGTCCTTTGTTTCTGCCATCTTCTGTACTCATTTTTATCAAGGTCTTAACACACACAATGAGGGAAGCCTAAGCGCTGACCACGGGTGACGCCCGCATTATGCACATCCTCCTCATACCTCTACATCTAGTTATATCCCTCGCCACAGGTAATCACAAACGATTTGTAAACCCGTTTCGGGCAAGCGATATGGTTCTACAGGCGAGGGATAAGTGCTACATGGAGAGGCTTCATTGCACAGGCACTCGCAATTAAGCCTCTAAGCGATATGGTTCTACAGACGAGGGATAAGTGCTACATGGAGAGGCTTCATTGCACAGGCACTCGCAATAAGCCTCTAAGTGTGGGCCCCCAAATGGATCGAAAATTGCGGAGAAAGTAAAATACTGAAAATGATTGACAAGCGAACTGTTGAATGCTTTCAAGCAGCACACAAAGAAACACACCGTGCCTAATACAGGGGAAATAACAAGAGAACGCAGAAAATTGGACAAGAAACTTCAACCTTTGCGTTTTTCAGCAAATAGCTGCAGAGTTATTAAAATCGGGGGGCGGGCTGAGGAGTTCGAAATATGTAGTAAGCATGGAGAGATGCGGAATGGTACAAGACTTTATGTGGAAGAACTTGGAAGGAAAGCCCCATTAGGCTACTAGGCACATTTGGGTGTAGATCATAAAATAATATTAAAGCTGATGCCAACAGATACCGGCGTAAGGGTGTACAGTGGTCTCATACGAAGAATGACGGTGTCAAGTTGTATCATAATAAAGTCTCAGCTTCCACAAAATTCATGACCTAAATGTCGTGGCCAGTAAAGCCTTTAGCGATTAGCAACCACTCCAGACGCAGTATATTCCAAGGTGTTAGCTAGACTATATAATAGTTCCGCAGGGCGAACGGAATTAGAACGGACAAAGGCTAAGCGTTCCAATCAAGACCACAAAAGAATGTATCACGCAACCCTTACATAAATTCTCTGAAGTGTCTACAGCTACATCAAACAATGCGCCATGTATACCACAAATAATTTCCATTTACTCCTGTTATATTAAACTTTACGTCATGCCTCAAAGTCTCCTTTCGGCTTTTTCATCTTAGTACACGCCGACCCTTAAAAAATTAACCTTTCAAGCCCCGCACACATCAACAAAATTCAGGCCTAAAATAACTGACGTCCAACCCCTAGAGGAAAACTGTTTGTCACCATTA
This sequence comes from Coptotermes formosanus, assembly GCA_013340265.1. Taxonomy (NCBI): domain Eukaryota; kingdom Metazoa; phylum Arthropoda; class Insecta; order Blattodea; family Rhinotermitidae; genus Coptotermes; species Coptotermes formosanus. The sequence goes on along the minus strand of BLKM01000454.1, from coordinate 2,467,233 downwards.
TTAGACCAATGGGTTAACGTTACACACAGAAACAATCGCTGTTTATTGTGAGAATAATTCGAACCCACAAACACTTTCTTCTTTCTTTCATAGTCTAACATCTTCTACCTACTCAACGCAGGCGTGGAAGGTTATTGTTGCATATGGTCACACTCACTGACACATACACACTCGGTAGGACTCCCCTGGAGGAGGGATCGGCCCGGCGCAGAGGCCTCTGCCTGACAACTCACAACATTCACAACAAACATCCATGCCCCTGGCGAGACATACGCCTTAACCCTCGCGGTCATCGCGACACACGAACAGTTTGTGGCCAAAATGAAAAACATGTTAATCTTAGGCACATTCACAAATCACTGCTCGGGAAAGGGTCAAAGACAAGCTGTTGGACAAAACCAAGTTTTATATTACTCATACCGTGCATAGTTATTAATCAAATACAGCAATGGTCCGACCAATGCGCTGTTATTATTCTACATGTCTTTACATTACAATATGTGTATGTCGATCTTTACATGAGATAAATGTATTTAAGATATGTTACATCGCAGAGCGATAGTTGCAATGTTACATAATTATATTACATAAATATTACATAATGTACTAAACACTGCAAATATCGCCCTATGATAACATACCTTAAATACATTTATCTCATGTAAATTTACTATATTAATTCTCACTTAAATTTTAATTAATTTAGTGTTTTTAATATTTTCAGCAAAACAAAGATCCACAACCAGTTGACCTACATGTTAGGTGTCTTTATATATTTTACACTTTGTGAAATGTAAGAATCTTGTAAGTTCGCACTGAGTAACTTTTATTTTATTCTTCAGTGAATCCCTGAAGATGACCCCACTTGTGATAGAAACATGTCGGATCGTCATGTAGGCCTAAATATTGTAATGTAAAGACACCTGGAATGCATTAGTAGGATCAATATTGTAAAACCAAGTTTCGTGGTATAAAGTTTACGGAGAAACGTGTATAAGGTCTCCTGAGAAGCGACTGGGTTTACATCCTACGATATTTATCCCTAATGTAAGAACGGTATACAGAAACTTTCCGTTACGTAAGGTTTTCAAAGGTCTTCTTTGTAATTTACATGATTAATGGGTATAGTAACGGGCCAGAGGGGAGGTAAGCCTCCTCTTCACCCACCTTCATCTTAGCTGCAGACGGTGAAAGAGCCAGTCTGCAGAAGTTCATATTCAAGGATTTTCATTTTCACAACATATTCAATGTATACAGCCACTATTTTACGTGTCCACAGCCGCTAGCCATTTCCCGTCCGGCCACTTGTGTTATAAAGAAACACGCCCACCGGTTCGCTCCCACACCGATTATCGGGGACGCTGTGACGTCCCCATGAGCCACCTGCAGTCACTAAGCGGATTCCATTAGAGCATCGCCGTGTTTCTGTATGATATGTACACTGAATACAATTTCTATACGAAGTGTCGTATATTCAGAATTCGGTTTCCTGATACGACTGTTCCAAACAGGATAACAGTTTACAATTACGTGAAAATGTTTCGAAAAGCAAACTTCCATTTCAGAGAGTAAGAGAACACGCAGAAAGTGCGTGCTGAAGAAAACCTAGAAGAAATTTCAACCTACAATGGATACATTGCCAAAAAAAAAACTACGGTTAGTCTTGCACACTGAACGGGCTCAACGGCAACAGCAGCACAAAATGCAACAGGACTGCAACATTTGCATCCACATAAGAAAACTGTACTTAATCTGCAACATCGACCGAGAGGCAAGAGTCAATTCTGGGAACTGGTATCTTCGTGGGAAGCACGGTACAGAAATGCAGCCCACAGTCGTTCTGTCTGGCGGTGCAGCTGTGTTTCATCTCAGTGGATTCGTGAAATCTCACACTAGCAGATTCCCATGTTAATGCACGAAGTACCATTGTATGACAATAAGATCATTCTGTCGTGTGCTCTGAATGTAACTAGCATTATTGGATCCTCATTTCTGATACCTCAGGGTTCACAACGAAGTCACATACATTATCGCATCATTTCCCACCACCCACCCCCGTCCGATTACGACAGAACCTATGACTCTTACTAGCAACACAGTACAACAAACAACACAGCAAAAATTCTACTGAATTTTCACAGCGTATTTTTGGTGACAGAAGAGTAAGTAGAGGGGACTGTGACTTCCTCGTCGCCTGACTTCTACTTCAGGAACATATCAAACCGTAAGGTGGCAGCAACAGTCCTTGCACTGAACGTGAGAGTTCTTTTATTTTTACCGCTCAAATTCAACGTGCAAAGAACAACATGTTTAATCCTTTAAAGACGAAGCGTATCTGTTTTATATAAGGACTCAGTGCGTACCGCGCTGTAAACACTCTCCACTTCGGTTATAAAAACCAGTGTCTTAATGTTTTATAAGGCAAAAGTTGCTGTTTGTTCTGAGATCCGTACAAAACACATAAACGCAATGTGGGCACCACGTAGAATTTTTTTAGTGTTAAACCTGGTCGTATGTAAAGTTACCGCTAGGCTTTAAAAGGTTAAACAGCTAAATTCTATTTCTTATATAGAACTACATGTTTTGACTATTTCAGGTCATCCTCATGTTCGCAGTTGGTTTTTAAAAATATATTACGGAAGACATATGTTTTTAAAAACCAACTGTGAACCTCAGGATGACCTAAGATATGCTGAAACATATAGTTCTATATAATAAACAGAATTTAGTTGTGTTTGGACAGATATTATTTATTTTTGTAGTATTAACAACACAACGGGATGACAGTCTTTAAAAACAATGCGTTATGTTAGAACACACGCGTGTGTAAGACCCGCAGGAAATCATTTCCATAATCGTTTTTGACTATGGTGAGTATAGAATCGAACAGTCACTGCAATGCGCTGAACTAACAGTGTGTGGAAACCGACGTACACTAAACCGCAATAGCAGCGATCGCTGCTCTACCTGACGACAAGCGCGACAGTCCGACTGTAGAGTTACGAGTGATGTAATTTAAAATAATGTCCCTACAGCACAACGTCCAGCGTAGTCGCTACAGCGACTTGCTACAGGCTGAGAGTTCGATGTTCTAACCCCGATGGGAGAGATTTTCTCCTCTCCATACCCGGCCAGACCGGCGCTGGGGCCCACCCAACCTCCTGTACAATGGGTAGAGGTGCTCCTTCCCGAGCGAAAAGCGGCCAGGGCGTGGCGTTGACCACCCACCCCCATTCCGTGCCGAGCTTCAGACTGGGTACAGCTGTGCTTCTACTCCCCCTCTGCGCCTTCAAGGCAGGTCACAGAAAGAATAACGTCCAAAGGTAACACCCGAACACGTAACTAAACCAAATGACAGGCGCACTGTAATCTTTAATAGTTCTGAAGAAAGAAACGCGACAACAGAAGCAATAAGATGAAACCCCTGCCAGCGTGTCTTGGCCCAACCTAAATTTAGAAAGTTGAACTACAACTCACACGCAGAAATGAACATTTTTCTACCTTGTGCTTGCCAATTCACATACAGTGTCAAGTTCAGCTACACAATGATGCAATATCAACTTGCTAAGCGCCGCAGGATAGGCGATTCGTACATTAATGGGATGGCACGGAAATGAAATAAGTGGAGCAGTCGCTTCGTCACTTAAATCGGCTGGAGTGCTGTCTAAACGGCTCGAAATACGCACCGTAAGCCCTCGCAATCTGTGCGCCATACTGCACGTTCTCTGATGCTACGGGACACCACCACCACCACCACCGCCACCGCCGCCGCCGCCGCCGCCGCCGCCACCACCACCACCGCCACCACCACCACCACCACCACCACCACCACCACCACCACCACCACCACCACCACCACCACCACCACCACTACTGCTACCAAAACCACCGCCACCACTACCACCACCACCACCACCACCACCACCACCACCACCACCACCACCACCACCACCACCACCACCACCGCCGCCACCACCACCACCACCACAAACCACAAACCATTGAGTTGGCGCAAGCAGTAACGATTTTGACTTGTAATAGGAAGGTGCCCAGTTCAAATTTCGGCCTCAACACAACACTGTCGAAAGGGTTTTCGTGGTTTTACGCAATTCCTCCCGACAAACACTGGGCTGTGATCTCAAACAAGGCCACCAGAACACCCTTCCACGTCACTTACCAACCACCTGACCAACAGACGCACAGCTACAGTCTGAGTGCCGTTTAAATTAAACCATAAATATATTCAAATATACCATAATACACGAACTGTAGAAAAACACAAACCCACAACGAGCATTTGAAAGAGCGAACGGCGCGTGTTTAGGAAATTAACTGATATCAGATGCTTCTGGATCTCATAAAAGTACGAAATCCATACCGACTGCTATCACAACAGCAAAATCTAAGAATGTACAGTGGACTGGATACGAAGATAGAACACGAAGAGTGGGACGCGGGTACAGATTTGGAACGCAGGCTCTAATTTCAGAGACCGAAGTGTACAGGAAAGCAACCGAACCTAGGAAATAGTGACACCGGACGCTTCCGGACACTATGGAACAAGGAACACCACACCTACTGTTGTTACGACAGTAAAATCTGGTTAGAAAAGGACGACGACGCACAGTCAATCACAACTACACCTTTGTAGCGCCTTATTACACGCTGTGCGACATTCTTCGACTTTAGCTGAAAGCCATCACCAGGCATCATAAAAATACTTGTAGAAAGAGCAATTGTATGCACCATGATAACATTCTGAGTGCCTGAGAACTCAGTCCTACAATATATTGTGCGCCGTAAAAGCCAAAAAAAAAAACGAAAAAATAAGATAAAAATTAATCTATACTGAGACACATTAGAAACATTATACAGTACTTCCTTTACGTGAAAGAATTATTCTTTTGTACTATATGGGCCTCCAAGGAAAGGAAATCTGTAACTGAAAAAAAAATTGGTATAAATATTGCATATTATTTTCCTTAATGAGACTATAAAGTTTAGAAATTAAAAAGGAATATATTGCTTCGTGGTAAAATGTGCCAAGTGCTGTTTCTGTTTGTTTAACTGGTCATTTAATTCTCAGTCGCCATCAAATAACGTTTATAAAGAGTTTAAATTAACAATGAATAACTCCACCATTCGAAGTGCCGTTAACGGTTTCACAAAATCACATCACGCAGGGTCATTACATTTCATTTTATTCTCTAAACCATAAATAAACAATCGGACTATGTAGGAATAGGAATTCCCAGGAAAATCAAATGCGAGTGAACTCCCTCCACTCTTCTCGTACATTTCCAGGTCTTTGTCAGACGACTGTAATTGTATTTCACACTTCCCGAAAACGTACTACGCACACAATCCATTGTCCACGCGTCAATTCCAAGTGGGCAGTAACAAAATTAATTTTCTCCTTCCTAGCCACACGTCTTTCTTGTGTTGACAGTCAATCCGAAACTCCTGCAGAATTGCAACAGGGTGCACGAAAGAACGAGTTCGTCTGAAATTTGTCTCCTGAGGAAACGGCAGACTTCTTTCTCTGAAAAGGAAGACTGTGAAGCACAGACACTATCTTTTGTCTGCGTATTATCTCTGTATGTGCACAGTCAGTTCAATCCACGTAATCGCCCTTAAAGAACTTTTACGCTTAACTCCCGTATAACACAATAAACACCGATATGCCCTGGAGTTTGCATGGTACAGGGTGCGGCAAAAAGTGTTAACATCATACATTTTAACAACACTTAAATCCTGCTCTGACCAATAACCACCACCAGTGGCACACCAGTATACCTGCGCCTGATGTGCAGTCCAACAATCAACGTTAATTCTGATTCTTTTTTACAGCTGCGTGAACCTACTACTGCTCTGAGCAGAAAATTTTTACACGACTGCGCGGCACTTTAAAAGTTTTTTGTAATACGCATAATTATTACATTTACAACGAAAACTGAAAAATTCCAGCCGCGCGGCGACAATTCGGCGTGCGCGGGAGCATTTCAGTTGCTGTGCGTCCGCGCACACGCGTGGCTTAGAGGGAACATTGCCAAGAATCCCTCTTGACCTCGGGAAATGACAGGCGCGATAAAACTTATGCTCATAACAATCATAGCGATTGAAAATATGTCAGCATTTGCTGCTGTACGCTGCTCTTCCTTTCATAAACCCCTACACAGTCTGCAAAAATTGTTCCAAAAAAACTGACGGAATTTAGGAGGTATGCAGTTACTGTAGCAATGAGACAACTCTGAAAATGTGCGATATGCATTGAATATGATATCAGGTGCGGAATAACATAGGCCTATACCGAACTGCAATTAACACGGGAGCTTCCACTGTACGCCGCATTATCGAAACCATTGGTCAGTTTCAGAAAGCAGACACCATAGCCCTCTTAGCCTTTGTTTTTATAGCATCAATTCAAAAAAAATGCAACAAACTGACATTTCCGAGGCTATCACAGCAGTCACTACGAACATTGCCTTCCTCTGGGAGGCCAGGACCTGTAGTCTCACAAATATTCTCCAAGTTTAAAGGGAATCCACTTCCTCCATCTTCAGGGATTTTTTCGGGAATTTTAAAAACACACTTTTATTGCCACATTTGAATAACACGCCGGTCAGAAACGTCGATACCCGCAGGAAGCGACAGGCGAAGCAGGAAACTTCGGAAGCAGCATTCTGCTGTCAATCAATAAACTGACTACAGGCCTGTACACTTCATTTCGACCTCAAGACCAAGTGACGACGGAACTACCAACTATGCAATATTCTCGCGGCTGTTAACTGTCGCTCACTGCGCATGCCCCTGCCTGCGGTCCATTATAATGAAGACTATCCATTAAAACTCATGCCGGGAATACTCGTATAGCTCCACATATTCTTAATGTCAGTACTGCATGCAGGTCTGTGGTTAACTTCACTCCCCGGCCGCTTTACCCCCAGGGAAAGAACTCCTGGTGCCCATCTTAATTGGAGACCCGGTGGGGGGCACAGCCGGTCCGGACGTTTTGGTGGAGATGAGAATCTCCTGCCCCTGCCGGGTATCAAATCCCAGATCTTCCAGCCCGTAGCCTAATCACTATACTGATTAGACTGAAGCAGTTGAGAAAGTATCGTTAAACAGAAGAAGTTTACAAAATGTACTCATACTTTGGCAATTGTGGCCCACCTATTGTGTTGCTGCTTCCTGACAGCACGTACTGACGACACAGCCCACCGTCAGCTTCTGCCTACATAAACACAACACTTCACGTCTCGCAAGTTGGTTCTGGTGCTACTGCCCAACACAAACCGAAACGTATTCATTTTCGGCCGTCATTGGATCAAGCTAATCTCCGTCTCCGGCCGACGGTATTTTACGCGTTACACTGACTAATGCCACGGTGTTGGACCAATGTGTTCGCAGACCAGTTGCATACATTATTCAGCATTACAAACGTTACACAAAACGGACGCTTCAGGCACGGTTCCGCTTCATACGGCGCTGCATCAAATCTTCCCTCCTCTTCGTCTCCTCATTCTCCCCCACCCGCTTACTCTAGGATTGTCGGACTTACTGTCTGCACCGGCCTCAAAACTGTCCTGCAGTAATCACCGAGCTTAATCCCACTCATCTCTGTGTGGCGTTCGTCTTCTTCTATAATATAACTAACTTAAATGTCGAATGCTACAAGCCCGTTTCCATGTTCACAAGGTTTGCAACTGATCTTGTCATCTACGTCTGGGTCTTTTAACGCATTACCTCCGGATTACGCGTTAATTCAACGCACTTTATCCGAGGACGGTTAACAGCGTAAAGCCTTCATTAGGCGTACTTTGTTCAGACTGATATTGTGTTCGGCCGTCAGTTTACGAAGCGCTCGATATACAGCAAAACTTCAGTAGTCCGGAATCCGATGATCCGGTACCCCAAATATTCCGGCATGAAAACTGGTTACGTATTAATAAGCGAGCTTCGGAGATGGGGGATGGGGTCGAGTCGTGGCAGCAACAGCCTAACCGAACGACACCCAGCGGAATTGAATTAGCTCACTACTTTCTCACGTGATCTCAATCAGCCACTTTACCTTGCTATGAGTACAAGTACGTGTACTTACTGTTTTGAATGTGTATTTCGAATATTTATACCCATCCTGTTGTAACAAAAGCGTCACAGTCAAATGCAAATGCCAATGGTAGTAAAGGTGTGAACAACGCATGTAACACTGACACTAACAAAGAAATCAAGTACCTCCTGGTAGTGTGCAACATCTCAGACCGATGGCACGGGACTACCGGAAATCTGCTGTAATGTCCTTGCATACAGACGGCCAATACCGACGGTCCTGAGACTAAAAAGTCCGAAAGAAGAGCAGCCTACCGCTGCAGTAATGCAGAAAATCAACGGCGCAAAAAATGTTAGTACCCTGAACCAAAGAGAAGGTAACAGCAAATGCGTTACACATATTAGACCCACAAGTCATGCTTACGTGAGTACGCTAGACAGAACACAGCGAGGTTAAGCGTCACAAGCAGCTGGCAGCATCCTACAGGATACAGCCCTAACGACCACGGACTTCAGCACCTACATTGGCCCTCTGAGGCATGAAATTCATGTAAACCATATGAAAACTGATGGCTGTCTTTTGGGTTTCTGCAGCGCGCAATGTTGCTTTGTTCCGAAGCTTCGAAGGAACGTACCTCAGTTTTCATCCAAACTGATTCAACCAGAAGATGGATGCCGCAGGCTCCTCTGAAACGTCGAAACAAACCAACGCTCCACGGTGTAAAAGTCCAAACAACGACTATCATTTGAACAACATCCACCTTGAAAACCTGAGAACTAATATACACTTCCTGTTCCTACCTCAAAGGAAACGCCCTGTGTCTTCATTACAAAGACTAGCCAGTTCACGCTCTTCAAGGAAACAGTCACTACTTATTACAAGACTCACATACACACTCTGTCCAGAGAAAATACAGAGCTTCCAAATGTTAAGACACGTGGTATTGTCCGAGTACTGAAGAAGGATGTTCGCGTTCACCAATTTATCCGCCAGTATGGAAGTCCCGTTCCCATACTCTTTGGACCATCCGCCTTCAGCACTCACCAGCCCAGCGGGCCTACGTACCGTAACCGAGAGTGCTTTAAAAGGTTAGGTTAGGTTAGGTTAGGTTAGGTTATGAGGTACGGGGTCATCCCCGACTGCGTCAGACTCAACTTCGGCGGGTACATTCATTCCATTCGCAGTATCAGGCACTACACACGTTTCATGTCAGCAAGGCCGAGAACGAATAAAAAGAAGTTCGAAAATTTATACGCACAGTGCAACTAACACTTGTGGCTCCACCACTCTACTTCCTCTATATGGTATAAAAACCCCTTCTGTTAAATTACCTCAAAACAGTAAGCGTTACCACATCATTCCGGGCACAACATATGTATTTTGCTGCCGCCTACGCTGTTTGTTTGTAACGTTTTTCGTTCTGACAAATATTTGGTGAGCGATGCGCAAAAACGCACGGCATCTTATAAGAGTCGTCCCAGTACACGCTATGAAAGCATAAAGGAGTCGAAGTATAGCTCCACCTGCTCTCAAGCATCGGCATTAGATGGAGATAACTGGTCAGCCTCACGCCCTGGCCGCTTTAACCCCTGCGGAAAGAGTCCACGGCACCCATTGAACAGGAAGCTAGGTAAGCACCAGCGCCAGTCCGGATGTTCTGGAGAAACGGAAAAACTATTGCCCCTGTCGAGATTCAAACCCGGATCACCCAAGCCCGTGGCCTCGTCACTATATCGACTGACCTATGCTCGACACTGTCGTCCAGTTTTAACCAAAACTGGAAATGTTTCGACAGTGTGAAATAGCAAAATTCATGAATTCCTAAAATTAGAGTAATATACCGTCGATCACAATTCTATTTATACGGTTATTTAATATTTCATGCTACATGTTTCTGCCCTGCAATTAACCTTCCTCGACGTATTTTGTGATTTGATATGTCTGATGATGGGCCATAAAGGCTGAAACATGTAGTATATAATATATTACATAACCACATAAATTTAGTTCTGATCGCCGGTATATTCCTTTATTTTCAGTTTACGTGCTTCACAACAGGACGTACAAACCAAAATTTACTAAATTTCGTTTAGCTGTTGTACAGGTGTTACATACTGACAGACACGACAAAGCAAACAAAGCTCGTTTTTGCAGCTATCCATTCCTCAGCCGCCGGACCACAAAGCGGAATGTGGCCGGTCAAATACAGTGATCTACGGCTGAAGACTTTGAAGACAGATAATACACTATTAAGCACAGCTACTGCATTCTGTTGCAGGGCCGGCGGCGTCAGCAACGACTTTCATGGCCACAGACGCATGCTTGTGTTAGGGCTTCCGCGGCGTTCTCTATTAACACCAGTCTTTATTTGCGTCGCGTGAGCCGGGACACCGTAGTCGGTATAACGACTCGCTACGGGCTGGACGGTCCGGGGATCGGATCCCAGTGGGGGGTAAGATTTTCCGCACCCATCCAGACCAGCCCTTGGGCCCATCCAGCCTCCTGTACAATGGGTACCGGGTCTCTTTCTCGGGGGCTAAAGTGGCCGGGGCGTGGCGTTCACCCCACACCCCCATGAAGAGCCGAGATTAAAGAAAAAGTAAAACTATACCACTACTCCCCCTCTGGGCATTCATGGCCTGTTCTAGGGTACGCGTTACCTTTTTTGTATCGCACTGGTTGAAATGGTAAAAACATATTGACGTTTCGGCAAGTGCAATTAACAATTAGGCGACAAGTTCCTACGAAACATCCGCAGTTGTGACAATTTCAACAGAGCGCAATACCCACAAAACTACAATCAACATGTTTCGCCGTGCGAACCGTGAGTTCTGTATAACAATGACACACACATACGAGGGTACTGGAAATTGTCCACAGCACTTCCATTACAGAAAATTAACTCCATGCAGCACAGTCTTGAGAAGCTAACAGTTTCTCAGCCACCCAAAAAATTATATACATTTTATGGAACACGAAGGTTCCGTACCGTGTTCACATAACCCCGCTACTATCCCTATCGTGAGCCAGATTAATCCATTCAACCCCCTCTTTAATGCCCATTTTAATACTATCCTCCCGTCCATGCCTAGGTCTTCCAAGTGGTTTTCCCACCAAGACTCAGTATGCATTATCTTCTCCCCCCATACACAACACACCCCTGCCCATCCCGTCCTCCTTGCTTTCATTACGCGAGGAGCAAAACCACGAAGCTCCTCATTACGCACTTTTCTCCAGTCTCCTGTTTCTTCCTCCATCTTACGCTCAGATATCTTCCTCATATCCTACTCACCTATGTTCCAAAATGTGAATGACCAAGTTTCACACTCACAAAGTAAGAAGCAGAATAATAGTTCTCTAGATTTTTAAACGTTGTATCTTTGGATAGCAAGCAGGAAGACAAAGATTCCGGGCTGAATGGAAGCACACATTCCTTGAGTTTAATCTGCTCTTAATTCATGCACGAAATTTTTGTTGGTTAGGGCCGTTCCTTAATATTTAAATTTTGCCGCATTTTAAAAGTTACTGACTATATTTATAGTGTACTTTTGTCCTGCAGTCTTTCAACGACACATGAACACATACCTCATTTTCTCAATATTTACTTCTAATACAACCCTCATACTAGCGACTAACAGAACTCCTGTTTAGTCACAGTGCGTACGTGTTCACCCAATAAATTAATATCATTAACCCAGTAGCTGATATGCCCCACTGAATATCAGCACCTCCTGGTGTGTTTGGACCTTTGGCTACAGAAATATTTTTCGGAAAACAGGTTATGTGACGTCACCAAGTAAACATTTTGGGCCCACTCGACTGACCTAACACCTATCTCGGGAGGGAACCGATTAGTTACATCCGATGGGCTCAACTGAATATGTATATATTTTTACCACAAGCCCTGCTAACAGACGCAGTTTCTGAATGTGATTGTGTAACCAATCCGAGACAGTGTGCTACGTCCAACACACGCGTCACCTTACTAATCACACCACCGCCTCAAATTTTCAAACTCAGCTAGACATTTAACGGATATTTCTTTGAACATCACAGTACACATAAAAAGCCTAAGACTCATACCAATAACGACGCCTGACATGTTCCGAACCATCAGATTCATCCTCAGGGGCCATACACTATATATAATCTATATCCTTTACACTTTACTACAAGTTCGATATTTTTTAAATTATTACACACAGCACTGAGCAGCGGCTTGAAGCGCCTAGCAGCTCAAGACAAACTGCAAGCCCAGACATGCGAACAAGTGCAAAGGTAAGCTGCTCCATGCATCTGTATACTGCCCTTACATTGAAGCGGTGCTGCAGTGTGTTGGTTCCCTGCCACATGGCATCAACTGAAGCCACAACAAACACAAGCGGCTGGCTAGCTACTCACTACAGCGTGGTCCGTTGCTCTACGTGTAACTAAACTAGTCCTTCTGCTGACAGTCCCAACGCAACTAAGTGCACCCGGCTAGACTGCGTGCTTCCAGCGACGCGCGCGTCGCCAAACAGTTTCAATCGGAAAGATATTTCATTCCATGCAAGTAGTCGATTTTAATGCACATCGTGTTTATTCGGTTACATTGGAACATTATATCAACTGTAGTGTTTACGTAACCACGCCAACTGAAGAGGCGTATCTGCAACACGCGACAAGAACATAAAAATACGCAGTAAAATGTCAAGAGGTATAAAGCAACAGTGGCCCGTACAGCAGGTAAAAAGTCCATAATCTGCCACATAGAAGTTATAGCTGGGAAACAACCCCACTAAAAGCAGAACGTCAAAGCCTTTCCGAAGTTACTTCAAGGCACGCTTTATGAGTTCCAATGCATGAACACATGTTTGCATCACAAAACAAAATTCAAAGAAACGCTAAAAAACATAACTCTGAGAAACGTTAAGCCACCTTCCACGTTTAAAAATTATTCCATGTACACATATACTAAATAAGAGGCACAGCTTCCGGCTACATACCTAGCAGGCACAGAGGGGAGGTGTAGGTAGGCCTATAGCTCTGCTCACGCTCGCCCACGGCACTAGAAGGGGGTGGGTGGTCAGCACCATGCTCCGGCCCGTCGACCCCCGGGACGGAGGCCCGGTACCCATTCTACAGGAGGCTGGGAGCGCCTCGTGGCCGGTGTGGATGGGTCCAGAAAATCTCGCCCCCACCGGGGTTCGAACCCTGGACCGTCCAGACCGTAGCGAGTCGCTATACCGACTGCACCATCCCGGCCGCCATATACATAATAAATGCACTTGCCAGTCTCCTTGTTGGTATACCGCCGGAGGGTACTGCTTACGGAGTTACCGCACAAAAATTCTGTGCGCATTTCTTGTCTTCCCATTTCAGCCGGAAATATTTCCACGCCCTCTGTTACACCATAACCTCGCTCCATACGGTGGCAATAACATTAACGGTAAAACGAGCGAGTTTTGCTGCTAAATCAGTGACGCTACATGATCAGATGAGTGGTACTGCTTCTGACAGTTCATCAATTCAAGTCACACTTAAGTGCTGCGACCTTTCACTTCCCGCGCCCTTTCATGCATGTCGATTATACATCGTGTCCCAGTCACATTACTCTCAATATTGTGTTCATAACAACAAAAATCATCGCGAAGCGCCAGCCGATGAAAAGCGGCAGTACACTCATTTGGTTAGGATAAACACAATTGTCAACGGTGAAGAACAGCACATGTCCAGTAACAAACCCAAGTATCACCTTTCTACAGTTAAACTGAAGGGCATGACAGATCTAAAGCAGTAGGATAACCACAAGAATTCCACCACATATCGTATGGCATCACAAAACACGCAAGCAAGAAAACACGACGTAAGGAAAGAGTGAGATACTAGTTAACAAGGATGATGATAGAATGGTAACAGAATATTTAAAACACTTCGAAAGAATAGCAACAGCCAGAATTCCATTAAAATTACTCGTACTAGACTGCACCCAGCGGGTGATAATGGCCCTTTCTATCGGATCCGAAGCAGTACAGCCTACCCAGCCTTTCACTTCAGGACGGGAACAGATCCAGTTCCCGAAAGCTTGTGTTCTTTTCGGAATAGGAGCCGAAATCCACAAACCAGGTAATCTTAAGAGTAACAGAACACCGTCAGAACCGTCAGAATTACCTTGGTAACTGCTGTAATTGGTGCGCCTATTTGAATGCTGGGCGTGGTTAGGTAACTTCACACACCTCGCGGCAGAATACTATTTAGGCATTCGCCTTCATGCACAAGGGATGGCATACAGGATTTCACAGGTAACTGGGTGTGAGAACGAAAGAACGCCGTCTGACAAGTGTTGTCGCAGCCTGGTAAGAGAGGAACCAGGATTTTCCCGTATGTAACCTTCTTCTGAGACTCAAGGTCCGGTTAGGCAGTAAGCTACCTGACAATAAACACCCTATCTCCTTCAAACTGCAGGGCAATAATACCCTTAATCTAGACACTACACAGTTAGTGTCATTAGACCTGAAAATGTCACCGATGCCAACTGAATAGAAAGTCGGATGGACCCACGATCTTGCTTGGCTGCTTCAAAAAACAAATTTTTTGCCCCTGCCATGTTGTCCAGCCTATAGACTAAACACTACACTGACTTAGCTGTTACATGAAATGAAAGATTACTAGGATAGCCAGTTTTACAACAGCAGGCCCTTCTTTATGACGTCTACGTCATTACGGAGGGCTTGCTATATTTCCTGCGCCCTTATGTCCGTCTGTAAGTAGCTATTAAACAATTCAAGAAAGAATTTTCATGAAATCTGATACCGGAAGTCTAACTACGATTTTCAACCCATTCTACTTTTGGATACATTCCAACAAAACAGACAATATTTCAGGTTTGCATTAAGACCTACACGATTTCCTGCATGCATCTCGAACTTATGCGAGATCTGTGGTTCTCACAGCCGCGTAGCTGAAGATTCGAGTATTTCGGTTTTCAATATCAGCAAGTGAACTGGACTGAAAGCTGCTGAACTGTTACAATATGTGTACATTTCTCTCCTGAGCCGTTTTAAATCATAATTGTGCAATTAAACACAGTTTACGAGAACGTATAAACGAAAAAGCAAACCAATGGTTGAGGGACGCGCCCGTAAGAGACTGTACGGACTGTCCAATGACAGAGTGTTTAACGAATGCAAATAACTCCATAATTGTAGGAGCTATAATGAGTGACATCTGGAAACATTAAGCTTAGCAACTCTATAGAAACTACAATTTGCAAGAAAAGGTAAAGTTATCCTTGTACACACTATGACGGCGTATGTGGAAATGGACGTACTTATATACCTCAACTCGTTCTAACTTCGGAACTAGGAGGAGGTTAGCAGTCAGTTCCACGCCCTGCCTGCTTTATTCCCGGGCAAAAATCCCCCGGTACCCAGTGAAAACGAGGTTGTGTGGGCACCAGACAGTTGGCAGAGCAACTGTAAACGTTTGTTTGTCTTGTGTTCATGTCAAACTTGGTCTCTTCTTAACATCAAGAGAACAGAGACTGAGGGCGTTCGAGAACAGAATGCTGAAGACATTTGTACTTAACAGAGAGGAATAACAGAAGTGTGGAGAGAACTGCGCAGTGAGGAACTTCATGGCTTGTACTCTTCGCCAGTTACCACTACAATGGACAAGTAACGGAGGGGTATGGACAAGGCACGTAGCAGGCATGGCCCAGAAGCGAAAGGCATAGACGTTTGAAATACTTGAGGGGAAATGACCGCGTGGAAGATCCAGGCACAGATGGGAGAATATTAAAACTGATGTTACAGAAACAGAGCTGGAGATGTGTTTACTATTCATCTCGCTCACGGGACACCACGTGAACACGGTAAAGGATCTCCGGATTCCGTAAAATTCAAGGAATTTGACTAGGTGTCAAACTATTAGCTTCAAAAGAGGACTCTCTATTCCACGGAGTTAGCCAGAGAATCCACATACGTAACAGCAAGGGCACGGCATTACGTGAGGATAGTTCTGTACAGCCTGACAGTCTGACAGCGTTTCATCACACACACGATGACCAGCGTTAAGGACTAATTGACTCACTCGATAATGACAACCGCCTGCCACTTTACAATGTTATCTGCTTCTACATTTTATAGGGCTGAACATGTGCCAGCGCCTGGCCACTTCATCATCATTTTTACTTCATTTTAACATGACAGCCGGGTCTTTAGGTCTCATTTGTATTGAACGTCACGCGCGTCTTGAAAACACGTCTTCACCGAAACCAAATCCTGTCAGCGCAGGGAAAAATCCACGCTGCCAATGCTAATGAATAACTATATTGCGTCATATGTCAGAAGACGGCGATACCCAGACACCATCGCGAGAACTTCAAATATCACATTTTATTTAACGACTCTGTCAACAGCTCAGATGTTACAGTGTTCAATAGTACAAAGACCAGTGAGGAATAAATTGGAAAGGGTATGGAAGTGGCAGAAGATAACCTGTGACACTATCCTGCAATATACCGGACAACCCGTCTAGATTACACACCGAGTCCTCGCGACAGTAAAGCAGACGTGCCATCCACTCCCCTGCAACGTTCCCGATTAAGAAATAACGAATTTAAAGTCCTCACAGCAGTGATATTAAGACCACAGCCTTCGGCGATGACACTGCATAATTTAGCAGACAAGTATCAACGTTTCATTTAAAGGCACAACGCTCTGCGGCACGTTTTACCAAAAGACTTCTGCCCATCTATTAGAACACATACAGTCCACTCTCAGAACACCGTACCCTTAATAAGCACAGGTACTGGAACCCCAACTGTCGTTTCGTGATCATGCCTCTCACAGGAATTCACAAGGCACAGATGTGGAAGACAGTGTCAAACAAGGAGGTGAAGACGGCAAAGTTCAGGGATTGTAGGTTGCACGTAGGCCTTGTTTTACGCCTTTCTGCTTTAACGCCCTTTATCAAGTTACAACACTTCTTAATTTACACCCTCTCATTTTCGGTTTAATGCCCTTTGGGTCGCTACGTTCTACTACGCTAACCCTGTATTTCTGATGGAAATATCATTTCTGATTTACGCCTTTTTTATTTACGCCCACTTTTTCAGGAACACAACGAGGGCGTAAAATAAAGCGTTTGTATGTATAATGACACTTTATTGACGTCAACGTTTATTTAGCATCAAGTGGTATTAATGAACGCGTTCGGAGAATTTGAAAGGATTGGTAAGGAAGCAGCCGTAGCGCCTTTTTAACAATTTGCGTGAAGACTGTAGAACTGGGCGCCTCACAGTACACATCAGAATCGTTAGACCCCCAGCAACTTGCCCTGCATACGATGACCAAGAGGAGGAAATGTATAAATAAATATTTTTACTTCAATAGAGATCACTATGTTCGGCATATAACGTCATGTTTGAATTCAGCCGCTTCCAATACAAAGCAATAAACAATACAATTTTGTAACAAACTACCGATGTCCTGCACTGTACCACATAAACGAGTATACTAACAAGTAAGATTACAAGCAACAAACGACCTTAGCGACGAAAACGGAAGCAAGAAATTTTTTGCTGGTCAAACTTAAGAAATCCTCCGACGCATTCTATGGGACCTAATGGTTCATTACAGTGTTTAAGAGAGCTACTTGCCTCCATCCTGTGCCAGCTTAATCCAGTCTGCACCCTCCCATCCTATTTCGTTAGATACATCTTACTAGTAGGCCCATCCTCCCATCTGCGCCTAGATCCTCACAGCAGTCTTTTTCTTTCATATTTTCCAACCAAAATCATTTAACATTATGCTTCTCCCCCATGCGTGCCACATACTCATCTCATCCTCCTTCACTTTAATTTTTTTAAGATTACAAATCATGCATCTCCTCCTTATGCTGCTTTCGCCACCCTCCTGCTAGTTCTTCCCTCTTAAATCCAAACACAGTTCTCATCACCCTGTTTGGTCAGACTAATGCCACAATACATTAAGCAGAACTCTCTCCAGCGTAATTACCAATCAGCACACACATACACACACAACATTTAGCGCGTCCAGTGCCTGCTGAGTTGTTCCAGCCCTGGTACGGATATTGATCTTCGATTTCTAGCACGAAGAGACGAACGAAATGTGTGACCGCCACCTCTTCAGTTGGTTTTATTGTAGTTAGCCTTAGTGGTATTCACCTGGAGCGTATAACGTCAAAAGACGGAAAATGCCCTAAGCCTCAATAAGTTACAGCAGACTTAGGTGGTTCACTTCCTTTTCATATTTCATACAGCCATGAAAACATTTTCAGTCCACGTAGTGGTTCAATATAAGTACCTAAAGTCTTCTACAACTGAAAAAGACGAGAGAGGTGAAAACGCAGACGAGAGAAGACGGCGTGGTATTTTCTTCTGAAAGCTGAAGCGCAACATAAAGAAAGCGAAAATAACAGCTGACGGTTGTCACCCATGTTCATTCACGTGAAGTGATGTAAGAATTATTCCGTATCAGTTGCGATGTCTCGTAATTCTACATTTCACACAGCTGGCTCTAACAGGAAGCATTTTCATTCGTATGCGGAGATGAGACTTATCTGACCTTTCTCAGACCGTCCGAACATATACCGCTAAAGTTCCTTAAATTTGGCCACCAACGCAAAATCATTCGACAATATATGGGCTTAGTTACTAACACCCTTGTTTATTAAATAACAAAATCAATAAACAGTATGGGATAAAACTTTATTTTGTTCTGTATGAAATATAAAAACCGGCGGATTTAATTCAGACCTCAAATGCAGATGTCACGCCGGTCTGTGTGTGTCATCTCTTAAAGCATCTGAAGAATTTCCGCCATCTCTGGTACACATTTCTCCAGCAAACGCCAAATTTCATTCCTGTGAAATGCATATCTTTCATACATAAAATCAGAGAAGGGGTTCGTTAACCTTTTAAAACCTAGCGGTAGCTTTACGTACCACCAGGATTAACACTAAAAAATTCTACATGGTGCTCACATTGCGTTTATGTGTTTTGTGTGGATCTCAGAACAACCAGCGACTTTTACCTTATACAGTATTAACAGATTAATTTTGTATAACCGAGACGCAGAGTGTTTACAGCGCGGTACGGACTGAGTCCTTATATAAAACAGATGGACTTCGTCTTTAAAGGGTTAAAATATTTGAAGCGTGCGGAACAAACAACGCCGTGTAAGCAGGATTCAATACTTTGCAGGCGGTAACTATGAGTATTACTAACTGCTGCGACGACGGCTGATTCCTATAAGAATCTTACACTGAACACTGTCTATTATCTAAGTCATACTTGATATACGAGATGCGAGCAGAAGCCTTCCGAATTGGCCACGTGGAGCGACGACCGAACACAACGCATCTGTACATCATGGGTATCGCTAAAATGAATTAGTGTGCTGAGTGTGGCTGTAATAGAACGTTACGTTTTGTGCAAATAACGCTTACGTGTCTTTACGCTGTGTGCTTTCTGCGATATTGGTAGCCCAGAGAAACGGCAGTTTCGTTTCTTTTAAGTTCCAAAAAACAGCCTCTGAGATATATAAAATGCTTTCAAAGGCAACGGGGGTATAACGTAAACCTCTGAAAGGAAACAACGCTTCAAAGTGGCCTCCTCACTTCGGCTGAAGATTTGGAACGTTCAGGTCGCCTATCGCATGAAAATATGGAAAAAAATGCGTAAAGTCAACCACGCGGAAGGTTGGCATATGATTAATGATGTTTTTTAACACTCTAGGCCTACCACACGGTACATGCGGAAGAATCTAGAACGAAGATTTAAACATGACGCGGACAGCTGCAGTATTTGTGCCCCGTATGCCGAAAGACGACCAAAAACAGACTGTGTGCAAGGGCCTGCAAGATCAAGCCAAAAAGAATAGAAACTTTGTTTCTAAGATCTTCCTGTTCCCAAAGATGAAAAGCCAGTTAAAAGGACAAAAATTCGACGATATCGCGGGGCATCAAGCTGAACAGCAGGCTTTGCTGGACAGTATCACGAACCGGAAGTTAGAGGGATGATTGCGGCAGTGAGACGGGCGTTGGGACTACACTGAAAGCGACAATACCGACTTGTAACGAAAGTAAGTCTAAAACTGTTATACTGCCACCGTCCGGAAACCTGTGGCTCGCATCTCACGTACAGTGTTTCGGAAACCCGTGGCTCGCACCTCACGTACAGTGTTTCGGAAACCTGTGGCTCGCACCTCACGTACAGTGTTTCGGAAAATTGCTCTATGTCTGGCATCAGTTTAACGGTATGTTTTACTCGTACTTTCACCCTATGTTAAGTAAACAGTAAACGCGCCGATACCCTCATTTTTAAAAATAGTAATCACGAACCCCGAAAAAGCAAGTAGAAACTACATAATAATAAACAAGCCTGGCAGTGTACGTGTAATGTAACACCGAGGCGCGTTCGCGTAACTACTGCTGACGTGGAAAATCAATAAGTAGTCCTATTAACTATTACGAGTGTGTGTCTGTAGCCCCTGTTATCCAGCATGCAATGCGCATGCGCCGTATTATATTTTCACCTGTGGCCTGTCTGCTTCTACCATATTTTTCCACATTATTTCATAAACGGCACGATTTTCGGGGGAAAAGTTATTAAAGATACGAGTAAAATGTGTGTTTTAATTTTCTCTACAACTTTTGTCTGAAACATTTCTCATTCTAAGAAGAACTGAGCCAGACATCTTCATAAACCTATATCTCTATAGGTCTTCACGTAAAGTACCCGTTATTGTTGCCAGATTTTAATAGAAATTGAATTTTTCGACTGATTTTCGAAAAATGCTCAAATATCAAAATTCACGATCTGTCCAGTGGGAGACGAGTTGTTCCATTCGGAGGGATGGACAGACAGACATGACAAAGCCAATAGTCGCTTTTCGCACCTTTGTGAACGCGCCTAAAAATCACATGAAGGATCTGTGAGAAAAACAACGAAGGTTACTTCCGTGTTACTGACTGCCCCACTTTCGGCTTGATATAATGCACAAACCCTCCGATCAACGCATGATATAACACGTAGCTGACGCCTGCAACTCCAATTTGTTCACATAAATGATCGCCAGGACATAAAACAGCATTAGCATCTAATAACATTTATCCAGCAAGTTTACCCGTTTGGTTTGGGACAAGTGGCGGGCTGTTGTAAATGCGGCAATGAACCTTCGGTTTTCATAAAATGCGGGGAATTTCTTGACTAGCTGATGACCTGTTAGCTTCTCAAGAAGGACTCTGTTCCGCGGAATTAGTTACTTACTTAGTTAGCTAGCTAGCTACCTAGTTAGTTAGTTCGTTAGTTAGTTAGTTAGTTTACCCACTGGTTTTAAATAATTTAACGTCAAAATACACACCTGGCCAAAACTCGCGAAAACTCTACAACCGTCAATCAGTTTCCGACTGACCAATACCACTTTACAGTTTTACCACTGTAACAACTGTGAACTCGTAGCATGCCACAAAGTAAAATCGGAATGATGAATTTATATGTATATATCCTTTCACCTTCTTTCAAATATTGTACGACAGCCCAACGACGGTCAATTGGGACTGAAAAAAACCATGTAGCTGCTTTCTGAATAAATACAGTTGTGTTGGGCAGCCTATTTAAAGAAACTGTTTTGCATAAGTCCTGTTAGATCCCTTAGAAAGAGCTAATCTCTCTGTCGGCAGGGGCAAGGGCAGGGGCGGGGAGGTGGATTTAATCTCGACCTAACGGACCTAACAGAACAGGTTTTGTAACATTACTTTCATCTAATCACGAAAGCAGACGCAGCTTGCGAAACGTCGTATTAACTACACCTCAGACTATGGGCAACGTCCAACATAATATACATTACTGTCTTGTGGGATGTGACGCCGTTTACTTTGGCACAACTGTACAGACCTTTCACAGGAACGCAGAAGTGTGTCCCTACGCAACATCGAAATCAAAAAAACACTGCTGTAGAGTATAGCGGTATATGTCTGACTACGGTAAGAAAGGATAGTGTCACTGTGTTATGCTGATCCGCTCTACGAACGAGACACATGTGTTGGTAACACTACCGAGGAAGCCAGAACCACAAAAGAAAATCCCTCTGTGAAATATCCATAGGCCTACTCCGCGCTTCATTTAATCCCTCCCCCGACATTCAGCGGACATTCTTTGGTGCCAAAAGGTTTACGCGAACATACGGCGTGGGAAACCGTGCATTACAAGCTCAAACCGAGCTCTGATATATTGAAACTGACGTCCTGTCAGGGAGAGTTGCATGCGAATGTCGGAACACGACAGCTCGACTGACAGGGTCTTCTCTGAACAGCACACGCGCAATCTGCCGACCTGCCGCGCCGTCGCGCCGCAGTCGGTCGCTTCGGCGAGCTGATAGTGCACCCAGAACTAACCAGATGGCAGACATGTTCCGCCTGTGTAACCGCTGCACATCTAGTCCGCTGTATGCAGGCCCTACGTCTGTACGTGGCCTCCGTACAACAGAAATAAAATGCCTAACAATTTCATAGTCCCAAACCGGATGTAATGCAAGCGTACACTAACAATTTCCCTGTGTCCGTAGTGGCTTTTCTCTGACTTCTGCTCATTAAAATTATTTATGCCAGATATCTATCAACCAAACAACACCGACGACGTATGCCTCATTTATCAGTTTTCCATTACATATGACTAGGTTGCGAGACAATGCGTAGGAGAACATTTCAAAATCCATTTTCACCCGTAGCTAGCATTCGTCGGAAATGGTCTTGGTATCCGCTTAAGCTTACCTTTATCTTCTTTTCTTCCCCCCCCCCCCCCCTCACATGTGGTCGCACCAACATTACTGATTTAGAGGGTCCGTGTTTAAATGTGACCTTAAACAACTTTATTTGCAAAAAGGACACGATTTATTTACAATGTTTACGTTTCTTAAAGAATATCACTTGCTTATACAAAATTTAAATTAGTGCCTTAGCCCTCAACAGGGTTGTCTTCAAGGCCTGACATCTTTAATATGACATCCAGAATCCCTAAGCTTCAACCACAGACTGCATTCCTCTCGGCATGGATTAGTTAGGGATCTAACGTAACGATGAGACAATGCAACGTCATCCTACACGTCCGACCCAAGCGTCCACAGCGTGTCACTACTTCTAGCAAGCAGGACGAGCCAGTTTCCAGCAAGGATTTCTTCACCTCACTCCACATATTCTCGATGCGGTTCATATAAGGTTGCCGCGGCGGTCAGTCATTTCGACGTCAGCCCACAGCGACAGCCATTCTTGAACCACACGAGTATCGACGACGTAGTGGTCCTGTTGGAACTCGACTGATCCATCGGAATAAAGCACTCTTACAGAGGGCACAGTTACGTTCCACAAAACGTGATTACAATGACGTCCGTCTAGGTGCTCTTATGTACGATGGTGCATCGCACTCCCAAAATGAACAGACACACTACCACTGCATGTGCCTGTTTATTAACCCTTTAAAGACGAAGCGTATCTGTTTTATATAAGGAATCAGTGCGTACCGCGCTGTAAATACTCTCCACTTCGGTTATAAAAACCAATCTCTTAACGTTTTATAAGGCAAAAGTTGCTGTTTGTTCTGAGATCCACACAAAACACATAAACGCAATGTGGGCACCACGCAGAATTTTTTAATGTTAAACCTGGACGCACGTAAAGTTACCGCCAGGCTTTAAAAGGTTAATGCGGCTTCTTTACGCCTCGAAATAACCGAACTTTCCTACCCAAAGTCTTAAGCTCCCTTGCCTGGTGATAGGGTTCCTCTGCGTTCACCTACTGACGCAGCATCTTGAATCGGGATGGATAAGCTCCATTACCCAGTTTCTCGGCGACATCCAATTTGCTAATCCGTCCAGTATTTCTGCAGTCATGCTCTTGCAGTGGGCTTTCAGCACACCGCACCCTACACCCGCAGCGCTTGCGTTTAGTCGCCGCTCCTCCACAGGAGCACGCCATCGCCAGGAGACCAATATTAGTGACCAACAGTGACGAGAACGAAGAACGGCTGGTTTGAACCCCATTAAGTCAGACGTATTACAGTACATGCGAGGCAACGTTCCAACACCTCAGCCCGTACTGTGCGGTATAACTTGGCGCGGCACTTTGCAACGTAAACAGAACTGTGCACATATACACCAGATTATGATCAAGTACAAAGCCCCTCCCCTAATCCCCGTTGTATAAATAACATCCAAGACAAAAGAGTTCTTGTTGAGAAACTAACAGTTCCGCGCTTAGTCAATAAATTCCCCGCATTTTATGGAACACAATGCTTATCAAGTGCACATCAGTCTGCCACTGGTCCCTGTCCTGAGCCAGATTAACCCAGTCCACGTCCCCCATCCTAAAACCCTGCACGTATTTCTCTGCTCTCCTATGAGCATCACATGTAACTACCTACCCTTGTTATGATCATCCTGATATCTCACGACGAGTATATACACATATACACACACACACGCACATGTATATGCCTACATAAGACTAGTATGTATTTATTATATGTGTACGTATGGAAGTAGGCTGATGTGTGCATGTATGCCCACTATTCTAAAGAAGACACGCAACGCCATTTACCCACTACCCCAAACCAAACTTCCTACCACAGTCACAAGTGCACATAGAGCGGCAGATGGTTTGGCACGTCTGTCCATCACTTATGGATATCAAAATGGATCTTCAAGAAGTGGGATGGGGGGGCATGGACTGGATTGAGCTGGCTCAGGACAGGGCCAGGTGGCGGGCTCTTGTGAATGCGGCAATGAACCTCTGGGTTCCATAAAATGCGGGGAATTTCTTGACTAGCTGAGAAACTGTTAGCTTCTCAAGAAGGCCTCTGCTCCATGGAATTAGTTACTTAGTTAGTCCAACAGTTATGGGGCAGTGCCGGCTGAACGCAGCAATGTAATGGCGATTCATAAGTTGTATGTAAGTCGTCTGACATACTGCCCTTAAGTTGAGCAGTCGGAAGACAGCCCGAACCTCCTATTTCTAGTCACCTGTACTGTCGCAATGCACGCGATCAGACACGTTCATAAGATGTCTTACCTTCTGCTTGTCCAAAACCTGCAAAATGTCGTCCACATCCCCAACAACAACCGCCTGCTGTCGCAACATCTCCTCCTCTAAAGTTAGCCAATCACGAATCTGAAAACACAACAAAGTGACATTTAAACCTCCGGAAGGCTAAAGTAATAAACACTTAAAAACTGATCAACGCAGTCAATTTACTACACCAACCAGCTCTTACTGGTTACTGGTTTTTTTAACGGCGCTTTCAGTAGCTCATAAACATGACCCCACACCGCACCATGGTAGGACAATGGTTATAGTAAGGTTGCTATTGTTGAACCGTAGCAATGGATGGACCACGGCGACATTTCAAATACTGCTTACAGCACATGCGCGTTCAGAATTGCGGGAGCAGCAACTGGTGACGTGTCAGCTTGTTCAGGTTTTTGAGTTTGCTACGTGAAAAGGCCATTGAGAAAAATGGCTACAAAACTGTTTCACCTTTCTGTTCTTATTTTGGGATTAACGCTTATTTATCATCACAGAAAGTACGAACTACCGTTTTCCATATACGTGGTAAAAGTGTATTCTCTACTGTATGATTTACAATAACTGTTTTCATAGTTTTTAGTTTTCATGGAAATTCAGAGCTTTGAAAAACAAAAATGGCGGACTTGCTATCGATGATCCACCACAGGGCTCCGCGAATGGACCAGTGTATCATTTTTTTTTACCATTTATTTTTGCAGATTGCCGGTACCGTACAAACTGTGAGGGCCGTCATTTAAATCTTAATGATTCTACGCCCGTATTTACATCTTATTCTATAATTACTGCAAGTAGCACGGAGTTTAAAGCGAAAATCTTGTAGTCATACAGGGATACTGAGGAATCAATTTTCAGCTTCTACTGGAAGACGCCAGAAGTTGTTATATATTCAACGTGTGAGCCTGAAGATACGGATAGAGGCTCTTGAAGCCCTTGCAAAGGCGGTATTTGTTTAAACGCTGCTTTACGTGCCTATCCTCTTAGAAAAGATGCCTGAAGAGACACTTAGGTGAGAAAAATTATTTTGCGGTGTAAAACATTCACGTTATTGCCGAAGGGGAATTGGTTAACCTTTTTTTTACAACTGGAGTAATATGTGCTTTGAATAAACACGGCTGGTTTACGAAGTCTTGTACTTGTAGTTGCTGAACTAAATCATTTCCCTTACAGACCCAATAAAGACAGATTGCGCTGGAAGGAAATGGTACTATGGGTTCACGAGACGACACCCACAATTAAGTCTGAGGCAGCCACATGCTGAATGAAGCCCAGGGCAGCAGGTTTCAGTAAGGACAGAGAGTGAGTGAACTCTTCAATTTGCGTGAAAGAACGGTTGAAGATAAAGTTAATGCTATTAGAAACTGTGTGTATCGTAGATCAGACTGCCTTGAAAACATTAAAAAACAGGAACGTGATATGGAGAAATGAAACATCGGCCGAGTTGGTCAATTTGAGATGAGAAGATGTTTCAGCGCTGCTGGCTACTGTCCACCTCCTAGGGTGATACACAAAACGGCAAGAGCATGCGAAGACTTCAAACGTGGGGCACCGCCAGGACCCTTTTTTGTTTGTTTGTTTCTTTTTTTTATTCAATTCAGAGAGAGTTCATGTCAGCAAAGAATATAATGTCAATAAAATACAATACATTACTGCATGTATAAACGCACATTTTCCTATAATATGCTCACGGTCCATTGATGAAAACTGTGTGGTCCATTCAAGGGACCCTAGTGATATGAATGGACCGACTGCCGAATTCAAACATTTCTTTCGGACAGTTACCGAAGAGTCAAATTTTCGAAATTTGCCGGAGCCATAGAGAAGAGCATAAGGTATACAAAATAATATTTATTTTTTACTAGCAATAACTTTCTTCGTAACTGCCGATAATCCTTCGCAGGTCCAACGAAGACAACCTTACCATACGTAATGAACTGGAAAGGAAGTGGTAGCATGCGGAGTGGTTTAGTTTGGGGTACTATAATGACATTGGCCTGGAGGAACAGAAGAAAATAACGAAAAAAGACCTGTCAGGGTAGTCGATGTTTCAGCGAAGATTCGAACCGGGCGCCTTCTGAACACAGCGCAAGCCCAGCGATTCTGTCAGAATGCTCCTGAAGGCTTGGCAACCGCCCATATTACAATTACTTCGAAACATATGGCGCTGCAACGTCCAACACAGGTGCAGCGTAGCAACGACAATAAGCGTACCGAATAAGACATAACCGACAACCGACATGGCGTACCGTGCATGCGTTCCACATTAAAAAGGACAGTTCTTGCATTTTTAGTGGTTTGTTTAGCGATGTCGTCAGTAACTATAGTGTATCGTGCCGACGGTAAGTGAATAATACAGCGGGGCATGATGGAATGGTGACAGGGGAATATATGCGTACTTGGAGAAAATTATTTATCGGTGCCACCTCATCCATCACAAATCCCACACGTACGTCCCTGGGATCGAACTCAGGCATCCGCAGGGAGCAACCGGTGACTAGGCGCCTGACAGGATTGGGAACACAAAGAGAAGAGCTGACAAACCGCTTCGGGTAACGTGCAAAATGTCAGCTTCTAGGGCAAACAATTTTACATCACAATTATACAGTATCACCACCATCCCATTCTGCAACACACGCATCAACGTACTTGCGCTATCTTGCAAACGGCGTGTTAGCCGTTAATAACGCAAAACAGCCAGAATTATACGCCCGTTTAAAGATTCGGTGTGCCACGCACTAAAGAGACTGCCTTCTTTATAAAAAAAACAATCAGTTAATGTTGTATCGGAATACAATCGCTGTTTGCTCTGAGAAACATACAGAAACGTAAATACACCCCGTGGGAAGAATGTAGACTTTTTAAACTGAAACCTGGTGATGCATAAAGCAACCACTAGGCTTTGCTGATCTAAACAGTTTAACGTAAAATAGCAGTATGCGAAGCCCCTTATTCTTAGTCTCCCTTAGGCTAGGCGCGCACTGGCAACTGAACTGTTGCGGTGATGGAAAAGTTGCCGGTGGTGGCACAGTGAACGCGCGCTCACTGCAACTAAACAGTTGCTTGTATGTGCAACTTTCTTCTTTCAGTACGTAATGGACCTCACAGGGACAGCATGTGTATGTGCTCTTCTCCTTAGAATAAGGCCAATTCAACGCAAAAAGCGACACTGGGTACATCCAATAGTCAGTAAAAGACTTTTAAACGGGCAGTTTTATAAACCGTACGAGGATTTAAGAAACTGTGGAGGAAAAATTTTCAGCTACTTCAGGATGAGTACAGAAAGTTTTGATAAGTTGCTAGTGCTTGCTGGGACACGAATTACTCATGAAAATGTTCAACTACGGCTGTCTGTGCCACCGCAAGGGAGACGGGCAGTAACACTAACGTAAGAAAATATTTGTTTTCGCATATTCCTCTATTTCATGTCTTTTTTTGTAAGATATACATAAAATAGAAGTGACAAAACTCAGTAAAAAGTCTAACAACAACAAAAACAACTTATGAATTAACTAATGAAATTATAAGTGCGCTTAATGACAAATTAATAGCAGGCGGTATCTACTGTGATCTAGCTAAAGCATCTGATTGCGTTAACCATGATACTTTACTGTTCAAATTAGAAGTCCATGGAATAACTTGCAAAGCTAAAGAATGGCTTAAATCATATGTCAAGGATAGGTGACAAAGGGTGGAGTTAAGAAACAAAAATTTTAGTCATCATACGGCTTCAAACTGAAGTAAATTAAAACTTGGTGTTCCACAAGGATCCATACTAGGTCCCTTACTCTTTCTTCTCCATATAAATGGTTTATCAAACTTTGTTAGGAATAAGTCTAAACCAATCTTATCTGCATATGTTACTAGTATAATATTTACCCAACCTAATACTACAGATTTTATAAATGACATAAAGGTCGCGTCTGAATATTTAAATGAATGGTTCGCAACCAGTAATCTTTCACTAGATTTGGATAAACCCCATTTCATTCAACCCACAACTAAAAATACCCCTAGACCCCAAATTAACTTGGGCATGTTACCCTAATAAATTAATTTCTGAAGCACGTGACACAAAATTCCTTGGCATACATATAGAAAATACACTGTCTTGGAAAACACATATTGAGCAGATACAACACACTTTAAGCGCGGTTTGTTACGTCATCAGATATGTTGAACTCTACGTGTCTCAGGAAACACTGAAGATGGTTTGTTTACTATGCCTATTCTCATTCCAGTACGCCATAGCGAATAATATTTTTGGAAAACTCTAAATATAACACAAAACTTCTCAAAATACAAAAGAAGACAATCAGAATTATTTCAGTAAGTAGGAACATAGATTCTTGAAGATATTTATTTAAAAATTTAAAAAATCTACTTCTTCACTCACAATCCACACTTTCGCTCTTATTATTGGTGGTACACAACAAGAATATATACAATTTAAATTTTGACAGCCATAACATAAATACTGGGCAAAAAATTCATCTTCCACCAACCTTCACCTAATCTATCAGTATACAAAAAAGGAGTTTACTTCTTTGGCATCAAAATGTTCACTCTGGTTTGTGACGACTCGCAAACTTCGTTCCAGAGTTTCTCTTTCAAATTCCTGTCACTGTACTCTTTCATATTTTTTTTATACAGAGGTGGTCTTCTCTCCACCTCCAGTATTAACTTTTCCACGTCTTCGAAGACAGACATAGCCGCGTGACAAAATACGCAATGGCTGTGCACTTTACAGCAGACAGCAAGCAACTGTTTCGTTGCCAGTGCGCGCGGACAGGCTGAAACATGTGCGTCCTATTGTTACGGGCAACAGTTCCGTTTCCTCGAGAATGGGTCAGGTTGTAACTTTTAAGTTGCCTCAACAGAAAAGTTGCCTGTGCGTGCGCTCTCGTATAAAGCAATGTTCTCCATCCAGGCAACTAAATAGTTGAACAACGAAAGTTGCAGTGCGCGCGGGGTCTTAAAGTGAACAAAACTGTTTAAGGCCACCAACATACAAAAAAGGGCTTACAATGTTATTCAGCAATTTCAAATGGTTGTAATCATTAATAGGTGTCAATGACATCGATACAGTACTTTTCCATTACAATGGATCTCTGTGATTTAATGTGTTTTTGGAAATAAAATTAAT
The DNA here is from genome assembly GCA_013340265.1 of Coptotermes formosanus. Classification (NCBI taxonomy): domain Eukaryota; kingdom Metazoa; phylum Arthropoda; class Insecta; order Blattodea; family Rhinotermitidae; genus Coptotermes; species Coptotermes formosanus. The sequence continues at coordinate 2,436,961 of BLKM01000454.1, read as the reverse complement.
CCAGCACCTTTGTTCAAGATACATTTCTCGGCAGCCCTTGGAAGGAAGCTTCATGGCCTTCTGGGGGCCACGGCTCCCACTCTGGGTAACGGTGTGCCACAGAATAAAGCCACAGTCGTTACGTTCTGATGGTAGTGTGACGTACTTGTGGGATATACTTGTTCTTGTGGTACACGTTAGTGGGATACGTGATACTTGCGCTGATAGTACGTACCAGTCAGATCGTACGTACTTGTGGGATATACTGTGCTGATAGTACGTACTTGTGGGATATACTGTGCTGATAGTACGTACTTGTGGGATATACTGTGCTAATAGTACGTACTTGTGGGATATACTGTGCTGATAGTACGTACTTGGGGGATATACTTGTGGTACGGGTTGGTGGGATACATGATAGTTGTGCTGATAGTGCGTACCAGTGAGATATACTTGTGATGGTACGTAATTGTGGGATATAGTGTGCTGACAGCACGTACTTGTGAGATACAATTGCGGTACGTGTTAGTGGGATACATGATACTTGTACTGATAGTGCGTACCAGTGAGATATACTTATGATGGTACGTACTTGTGGGATATACTGTGCTGATAGTACGTACTTGTGCTCATGATAAATACTAATATATGATACTTGTGCAGATAATGCGTACTTGCGAGATATACTTGTGCTGATGGAACGTAACTGTGGGCTATACTTGTGCTGATGGTACGTATTACTGTAGATATACATGTACTGATAACGCGTACATGTGAGATATACTTGTGCTGATTGTACGTAACAGTGAAATACACTTGTACTGACGGTGCTTACTCACGAGATACATTTGTCCTGATGGCACGTACTTGTGACATATAAGCTAACATTTAGGCAACTGGATCGGCAATTCCTAGCATCCAAATACATACTGTGTTCTGTTCAGAAAGGCTCGCCACTGAACCTTATGCTGAACAATGAATCCAGTGAACATCCTCATACCAAATATCTCCAGGGTGCATTTGCATGTTATTCTCCTAATCACGACGCAATTCTCCGAATGGCGCATCCCACTGACGTTCTCTGACTATGCAATTCTAATTTCCCACATACATGTTTCATGTCCCTTTATCCCATCACCCCAATAATCCAGTCTAAAGTACTGTATATCAAACACAACTTTTATTCCCTGTTTCGTGCTGCGAACATGACAGTACACAATAAATTACGAAATATAAGAATACAGTATAACTCCAATTATCCGGACGCTGGTTAACCGGATCGCCAATTATCCGGATCGGCTTGGCCCTTCAGGTAACTTTGCCGAGAATTCTACAAAACTAATTTACCTTGAAATTACCGGTCATCAGACCGAGTAGAGTATTGTGAAGTGTTATGGCTGTCCAGAACTTCAAATTGGGCATGGTCAAAAGGTTACATGCAGATACACACTGTAAATAGTAACAGTCGAAGGGGTTCCCAAATTAGACAAGGAACTCCCAAATTCCTAATGCATTAATGTTTGCTTTGTACGTAAATAAATATGTAGCCAAAATTGCCGTTCGTAGAATTTTTTCCACTTTAAACTCCCAATGTAACCTAGCAAAATCCAATTATCCGGATTCTCTGAATATCCGGACGGCTCGCGGTCCCAATTAATCCGAATAATAGGAGTTATTCCGTACGCCACTCTTGCCAACAAAGAGGCTCAGGCTTACAGCACCCAACTCTGCTAAGTGACGTACAAGTACTGCGAAGTTTTTGAGTACGATTTAAATCATAATTTCAAACCTTTTAATTACACTTGTACATGCGTACTTTAATCTTTAGCACGTTTGCAAAAGAAATGCGCAAAGCAAGTATTAGTTTCGTCGTGTCTGCCTGTCCGTCAGTCCACATGGAACAAATCGGCACCCACTGGAAGGACTTAATAGTTGTGTGTCTTACGACTGGCAACATACTTCGATTTCCTATCTTGCATATTTCGATTCCAGTGGCCGCGCGATCCAAGGTGAGCATCTGTGGCCGCTCGCTTGCTGGGATTGTGCCTTCGAATCCCGCCGGGGGCATGGACGTCTGTGTCTTGTGAGTGTTGCGTGTTGTCAGGTACAGGTCTCTGCGTCGGGCCGATCACTCATCCAAAGCAGTCCTACCAAATGTGGTGTGTCTGAGTGTGATCGTGAAGCCTCGATAATGAGGGCCCTGGTCCACTAGGGACTGTTGTGCCATGGAAAACAAATCTTGCATATTTTCAGTGTTATTCCACCTTTAACATCCCCGTCAATTGTTACATTAATACGGACAACGGCCCTACCCCGGCGATAAACAGGTCCTTCTGCTAGCATTACATGATGGCGCAGTGTGCAAAGTACAGTCGTGTACATTCGTGTTGCAAGAATCTATTTTAACCACGAAAATGGTATCAATCAGAACATCGTTCGATAACGGCCGACGGCTCTCCTCCGACTTGCTAAGGTCTCTCACCTGCAACAACGATCGCAAAGTACGTACAGTACAATCGCGTGAACTGAGGCCTGTATTTCGTGTGTTGAAAAGCACTGCAATAGAAGAGAATAACGCAAATGTATCACGGACACTACATTCAAGGTCACTATGCATTTACCCACGTCTGCTATCCATGACACGCAGGCCCAGCTATACTACTGACAAATTACATATATTCCAACATCTCTTGATTATATTTTAAAACATCAATCGGAACGCTTCGAAAAATAGGATGTAGAACTACAACTGCTGTAAAGACTGTCCCTTTTATCATGTCCCCGAGCATGGTTGCTGCTACAAGATGTCCTGCCTGATGCAGGCTATCTACGCGATAAAGCTGCCCTGCTGAGGGACACTTATCTTCTAATTATATTGAAACTGGAACATCAAAGAATAATGGCTCTATTTTCTAAAATTCTGTTCTACTCCGATAATGGTTATTGACTTGCTTTTATAAATATTCGAAAGCATACGTTTTAAAGTAAATATATAACGAGTAGGCCTACATAGATATTGCTTTCCTTGTAATGGCGAAGATATTTACAATAACCTGAACCGACAAATAAAAAGCACCGCCCGTTTTGAGACCGCCCATTATCTCAGTGTTCTACTCTTTCGGAGTCCGAAGTACTAGAAAGGGCCAGTCAGTGAAATGACAATGGTAAGAGAACTGGAATGCCTCACTTCACGATCATATCCGAGAACGTTTAAAGGATCGTTCTTCCCCATATCCTGACGAGGATGAACGTGGCCAGAGTGCTGACCGGACCGACGACTTCCATCAGATGTTGCACGCACACAATGCCCGATACATTCATTACTCAGCGTCTTCATGGCCATGGCACACGGGCAGGGGCAGAAATACACAACATAGTACGCGTACCAGCAAAAGCGTCTAACATCTACTGCTGCAACAAAGGCACTGATATTCAAGTATCAACTCATCGGACAACAGTGGTGCGGACGAAACACGTGTTCAACGACCTGGACCGAGCTGTACTGCTACTGACATCGAGTAATGCCCTTCTTGTCCCAATCCTGTTCATTTAGTGACGTTGCCAAATGCTACGATAACACAACACTGATGGTGCATGAAATACATAGGAGTATAACGCATTGCTAGAACGACACTACTAACTCGGAAACCATAGTACTAAGAGAAAAACCTCTCCCAGTGCCACTCTACCCAACAAGAATTCCATACCGACAGGCCTGGGATCGAAACAAGGACACCGCGGTGACATAATGGCAACTATCCACCGGCAAACCCTCCCCATGTTCATATAAAAATAACCTCTCACACGAACTAGATTCGTTCTTTGACAGTCTTTCATTAAACGAAAATTAACTCCCCTCAATTTAAATAATTACGATAATATAAGTTACTGTACAATATATAACACGTGCGTGCGTGCGTATGTATGTATGTATGTATGTATGTATGTATGTATGTATGTATGTATGTATATGTATGTACGTATGTATGTAAATGTCTGTATGTATGTACATACGTTGTTTGTGTGTATGTATGAACAGATGTTTTTTGTGTGTGTGTGTGTGTGTGTGTGTGTGTGTGTGTGTGTGTGTGTGTATGTATGTATGTATGTATGTATGCACATGTGTGTGTGCATGAATGTATGTATTATGTATGTACGTATGTATGTAAATGTGTGTATGTATGTATCTACATACATTGTTTGTGTGTATGTATGTACAGATGTTTTGTGTGTGTATGTATGTATGTACGTATGCACATGTGTGTGTGTGCATGAATGTATGTATTATGTATGTATGTATGTATGTATGTATGTATGTAAATGTGTGTATGTATGTACATACATTGTTTGTGTGTATGTACAGATTTTTGTGTGTGTATGTATGCACATGTGTGTGTGTGTGTATGCATGTATGTATGTATGTATGTATGTACGTATGTATGTATGCATGTATGTACCTATGTACGTACGCATGTTATGAATGTGTGTGTGTGTGTGTATGTATGTATGTATGTATGTACATATGTATGTATGTATGTATGTACATTTTACAGCTTTAACAACGTATTATGTATATCGACTGGCGACAAGCTGAGGCCTCACACTTCATTCTTACGTTACGCACTTTGTGTACTGAAAAATTTACCTTTTTGTACAGCCTGTTTAGGGCTCGCTGTACACGCCGTAACGTGCAGCTGCTGTTCAATACAAGTTGTGTTCGAAAGACAATTTATTGGTTTATGTAGGCACAAACGTAAGTGATTAGGCCCATGTACACGCACACACACGCACACACATATATATATATATAGGCTGTTCGGGAAATCACGGTTTGAAATCCCGGTCCAAAGACCGGCGATCCAGACTGCGCCCATGCGTCGTTTTACTCAGCCTCTTCGCGCAAAATCTGGGATGTAACCTCAAACTACGTCATGACAGGTTCCTTCCACGTTTTGTACTTCATTACTTGCACCCTACGATTAGACGCTACACAGTGTAAACTTGTGACAGTGTCGTTTCACAAGCCGTAATAAAAATGGCACAACGTGACCTGCAACCAGAAAGCTAAAGGACTTTCCTTGCTTCCGAAATAAAGAATGTGCCCACAGTCGTGGCTCCACACTTTCATGCTTCTATCGACACTAACAGTTCAATATACCACTAATCCAAACAGACACGTTTGACATCCTCGAAGAAACCAGGAAAAATGGAAGTGCGAAACTTCAAAAAACGAAAACAGCTCGAGTTTGATGAAGGACGTGTACAGGGAGGTCACTCGTACGATAAGCGGGCGACAAATTATCATACTAACAAGCCCTCTCGTGCTTACGTGATTCGGGCCATTTTGTTATGCAACACAACGACGTCACAGCCGACGGCTGGCATCGCGGTAGCGCTATCAATTTGTAATCGAAATGCACGTGGTTAGAAACTCAGCCGCGCCATCGGCTGCTCTATTTTCGTGACTGCAAGCACAGACCTGAAACAGAATGCAACCACTTCTATCCTAACTTCACCTATTCACTATTCAGGTAGAGTCTCATGCCACACTACTTGACCACTACACCTGAAACAGCGTAACCAAATACTTAAAAATCAATCACAATTTGTCCGTACCAAGCTCGCCTTTCGATGGCCACGCACGTACATACACGTGCACTGGGTACAGCTTGCACATAAATGAACGACCTGCTATGTGTAATGTTAACCTTTTAAAGCCTAGCAGTAACTTTACGTACCACCAGGTTTAACATTAAAAAATTCTACGTGGTGCCCACATTGCGTTTATGTGTTTTGTACGGATCTCAGAACAAACAGCAACTTTTGCCTTATAACACATTAAGAGGCTGGTTTTTATAACCGAAGTGGAGACTGTTTACAGCGCGGTACGCACTGAGTCCTTATATAAAACAGATACGCTTCGTCTTTAAAGGGTTAAAGACCAACTACATGAACCTTTTAACATATATATCAAGACTTTTATTATTATTATTATTATTATTATTATTATTATTATTATTACTATCGACAATGCGCGGTTTGAGTACTATAAAGTTTGTTAATGCCAAACAGGCAACAAAAGTCCATCAATATACGATTATAATTAAATATCTTGATATATACGCTAAAAGGTGCATTACTGTAGTTGGTCTTTAACGTTGCACGATTCATGACAATGCACGGTTTGACCAATATAAAGCTCTACTATATGCACTCTATAATCTGTGGCTATAATGTGACAGTATTATGTTGCTTTTTTATCATATCCATCATTATAACTTTTATTGTATGGAGTTTGAGGTTATGAAATACATTACATAAACTACACTGTTCAGTGGTCGGACCGTATGATTATAAGGAACCTTCGGGCTCCATAAAAGACAGAGAATTTGTTGACTACCTGACGAAACATAAATACGCATTATTCCGTCAAACAAAACACTGTATTATTTCTTTCAATGCTACACGTTTCGATCGAAAACGATCTCCATCAGGCGTTACCTACAAAACTTCAAAAATTAAGGAAAAACGTTACTATTTGCGAGATCTCTCAAATACTACAAAATATTTATTAAAATAACATTGTAGTTTGTGACTATCTCATGTAAGCAGTCGGTTGTGTAATCACCACGGAAATGACAAAGTGCTGTTTTAGACGGAATAGTGTGTATTTACGTGATTAACTGGACACAACGGGATAGATACTATTAAAAATTACCTTAAGAAAGATTTACCTCCTCGGAAAGCAATCTGCTGTTCGGAGTTAGTAACTTATTTATTATTTTATAAATCGTGCCGTGTTCTCGACAATGAATTTTAATTTTACACGTGCGGAAATGGCATACACTTTGACAAAGCACTAAACCAAAACACGCGCACAGAGACGCGCGCGCGAGCGCTTCTTTAAGTAAATACAAGAAAAAGAAGTCCAAGAAGAAAGGACTTCTTGACCCTTGAAGATGTGACCGACACGTCGTCCATGAAACGACGGTAAAGAATTACCATTCGATGCTACGTAATATCCCGGAAGGGCGCAGATCTCGCGTCCAATCTTCATTTTTGAGCTCCCCACAAGGTCACACAAGTTGGAAACCACGCCAAAAATGGGGGGCAAAACCACGGAGACAGTAAATCCCTGCTGCTGAGACACGAGATGTGTGTGTGTGTGTGTGTGTGTGTGTGTGTATGTGTAATCAAAAGAATAAAAACTACGATAAACAAGATAAGACGTGGCAAGCTCAAGTATGACAGAGGAAATGTGGGTGGGGTTGAGCGAGCAGGGGGGAGCTTAGTATTGGAGCAATATCGTACATGTTCAATATGCAAAGGGGACAATATATCGACAACTCTTAAAACCAGCTGTGGGACACACGCCTACTTTCGTGGCGAACTTACAGCGTAGTATTACGACACACGCTGTGTCACCCAACAGCGTATGTGCGTCCTACTAACCTCTACGGCCCAATACACATAGTCTTCTCTAACATTTGTGTACTGATGCAGCCGCCTTGCCATTCTCTCAAGGGAAATACAAGTAAAAGGGATCACAGTTTAACTGAGAAAACGCTCAGGCGTACACCGGTGTACTGTTAACTTAACGTAACGTACCGTAACGTCACGCAGCACAAAATAACTCTCTCGTTAACCTATGTTACAGCAAAGGCATCACGGCAGTTTACGCTGTACGAGTGCAATCTGTACTCTGTTAACATTGTAACAGACCGCGTGCTGTAAATGATGAACGAGGCAAAGTAAAACCTGTAAAAGCTTGTATCTAATTACACAGGCTGCCCTTCTAAAGGGCACAATTACGCCGAAACACGGGCCGGGGGGGGGGGGGTTGCGTGAATATTTTTGATTGATAATTTTGAAATACTGTTGAATTGCTGATTTGACTTACGAATGAAAGACACAACAGTAATGACAACGTTACAAATATTACTGATAAAAGTACAAAAAGCAAGTTTTTATGCTAAACATTCCAGTTGGCGTGTGTAAACAAAAGTATATATTTCAATTCCTCAGAATGATCAGTCACAAGCAACGTTCTGTACTATATTAAAAGTTATTTGGGGACCAGGTTTCGGCTTATAAAGCCACCATCAGACCTTACTCAAACATGAATTGAGAAACTCTATGTCACATGAAGGGAAATGCCTTCCTCTTTTACAAACTAAAGTTACGCACAATACAAGTCTTACATAGAAGTTACGTACGATGGTAAAAATATATAAAATAGAATAAAACACGTGTATAAATTGTAAAACATATGATGAGTGTGAACCGTAAGAAATGTGAAATCTTGGGCGGTATTGACAGCGTCAGTCACTCGTTTATAAAAATATACTATCGTGCATGTTTTGTTCATCTCCATGTACCGTGTATTAAGTTTCTCGGAGTTTTATCTTCACATCTACGGATTCTCAGTTTTCCTCGTGCATGGAGATTGGGCTTTTATTGTGGGCTGTATTCCTATAAAATATAAAGACGAAAGTACAATAATTTAATAGCATTTTAATCGTTTCTAAATTGATGATCTATTGGTTGGTAAATACAAAAACGATTACTTATGAAGCGTATTTAAATGTTGACGCACCTATTGCGTGTGATGATGTTTTGAATGTACTGTAGCTTACGGTCGACTAACTTGGTGTTTACACCATGTCCTTACGTAGGAGTACGGTTGTAGTCAATCTTCTCTTTTCTTATGATTGTACCAAATATCTTATTTATGTGACAGTGTACTTGCCATTTAGCTGATTATTAGTCATAGTCTCACGATAGACGCAAACTTTTTCCATTGTGTTTAAGTGTCTACCTTTTTTATCGTAATGTAAAATCTTCATAATATCGTCTATTTGCCCAAATTCATGGCCTGTTTCTAAGAGATGTGCGAATTCGAAGTTATAATTATTATTCTTAAAAGAATGGAAATGTTCCTTGAAGCTTTTCTCAAAACTGCGTCCCATTTGACCCGTATACTTTTTTCCACAACTTTTATATGTTACTTGGTATACACAACTTTTTTCAAAATTATTCTCTGTTTTTGTTTTGGTTTTTAAAAGACACTGATGGGAATTTTTAGTTCTGTATGCAGCACGTAATGGTGTACGTCTAAAATTTACATAGTTTCTCAATTCATGTTTTAGTAAGACCTGATGACGGCTTTATAAGCCGAAAGCTGGTCGAAAATAACTTTTCATATAGAAAAACATGTTGATTGTTACTGATCATTCTTACGAATTGAAATATCTACTTAAGAAAAAGTATAGCTTATCCTATAAAATGCTAAGAAGGAAGAGAGAGGGAGGAAAGGTATAGACATACTCATTCACAACCTCGGCACTAGAAGGTGGGTGGTCAATACCACCCCCCGGTCGCTTTATCTGCGGGGAAGAGACCCTGCACCCATTGTACAGGTGGCTGAGTGGACCTTGGTGTCAGTCTGGGCGGATGCGGAAAAGCTCGCCCTAACCGGGGTTAGAACCACAAACTATTCAGCCCGTAGCGAGTTGCTATACCGATTACACTCTACTGGCCGCCCCCGAATGAGAAATTCTGCGCACAATTCAGAAACCCTACTTTCATATCTTACAGGGTGGCGCAGAGCCGACTTAAGCATTTCAGAACTCACATTTGCCGTACGATGGGGGTAGGGAACAGAGTCTGCACACAAAGAAAAACATGTCACGCCATTTGAAAACCTGTCTAGTGACAACGGATAGGTAAAGTATGTAGCGTGTTAATGAGCAACGAAGAGCATTTTCACGTATCCGGTATCCCACGGCCTGTGCGATCGCCGGACCTCACGGTCCGGGATTTCTTCCTAAGAAGATACTGAAACAATGCATATACGAGAATCGCCCCCAAACAACACAGATTCTGAAACGTGCTATTCGGGAAGAGATTGCGACCATAAATCAAGCGATGCTGCGCCAAGATTTTGACAGTTTTGTAAACCCTTTAAGACAATCTGTTGCAAATGAAGGAAGACACCTTCAGTTCGTTATCTACCGAAAGTAATAAATAAGTAATAAACTGCCTACTTTGTACTTAAAACGTGTGCATTTTATTTTATCCATTTCTTTTTGTGTAAAGTATCGTGTGTCAAGAAGTGTCAGTCGGTTCTGCACCACCCTGTATAAGACTTCAATTAAAGATCTACACATACTGTGTTACCGGTATTAAGTCTGTATCATAAATGAACAGTGACAATGGTTTCAGATGATGATTCAGTGTGCTGTTTCTGACCAAACTGTTAAGACTGACGAAACTAACTGCACCATGAGCGTGACAAGGCAACATTTCAGTACTTTCCTCCCACCTACACATATACCTTTCATGTACTCGGTTTTTCCGTCCACAAATTACTCCCCCATCCAAGCTAGACGACCTTCTCATAACCTATTTTACTATTCCATTGAGCTATTTACTATTCTATGCAGCTTAAACGGGTACGTGAACCCACACAGCTGCTGTATTTTGCAGACATGTCGACGGATATTCCTGGGCAGTAAGGTAATCCCCGACACATCGGTTCCCAAGAGCGATTACGTAACTCTAAATCGGGTAACTCAAAATTCTATGCCGCAAACTCGCTTTCCTTTGGTGTCTCTGTCAGCTACCCCTCCTCTCGCGGCAAACTCCTATGCAAGAACTCAACTCATCCGGTGGCAACAGCACTACACAAGCGCTCCTAGAACGCCCCTTGGCATCTCTTAACCACCAGCGACGGAACATAAAGGGGTGAAAAATTAGTAGCTGCTCTGTGTCCCCGGTGAGATCTTGTTCTTTAATTCAATGAGGAAACTAGTTCCTTTCACACGACTCAAGCTGAAAACTTAATTAGCTTCTATATGTACATTTAAATAAAGAGACGAAGCCCATACATTATCGCTTGCAAAGACACAGCCGTAATTGCAAGGCCTGGGGGCTTATTTCTACTCGGGCACAGAATGACAAACTGAATCAAATGAGATCTGACAAGTGACAACAAATTTCCCTAACATTTTCATCGTCTCCATACACGAATTACAAGGAACCAAACATGAGTTTTCTGTATCCGGCTTCCTTTCAGATTAATTCCACGAATGGTTTCGTGTACAGCTACCTAAGACGCAAGAAAGCGACGAATGGGGGTTCAATGCTTACAACAGCACTACACGCACAAAACATGATTATAATACTGTGTGATATAATACCTCCACTGCTTACGAAACTTGTTCATATAGAATAATATCTCAGCAAATGAATAGCATCCCCTATTACGGATATAAAATCCCAACGAGAACTTGCGACAACTCCGTACACTCCACGCGGGAGTGCCTCTTTTCACTATTCTTGTTAGTGCGCGGATTGGCAAATACAAAAAATTTCAGTCCACCCTGAAATGATGTTCGGCGAATCACTCCCATTCCATACGTCGAAAATGTAATAACAAACCCAAAACTAACGGCCGCTTAAAAAGATAAATAGGCCAATATTCCCCTATTTAACGTAACCCGAAATTCCATTACCCTGAGATCTGCGATCTCTGGGATATTACTGGACTTCTTGACCCTTGAAGATGGGACCGATGGATTGTCCCGAAACGCCGATACCGAACCACTCAACGCTGCGTAATATCCCAGAAGAGTGCACACATCATCTACACCGCGGCGAAACCCTGAAATAACTTTCGCAAGATCCCGCCACTTGCCCATATCCTCAACCAGAAAAATCCCATCGACTCCCTTATATCCTTTACCCTTAGTATCCGCTTTAATATTATCATCCCATCTACGATTAGGTCTTCCAAGCGTCCTGTTACCTCCTCCCTCTTAGATTCAAATACTTTCCACAGCATCCTGCTCTCAACTCTATCAACATATGAGACCAACTCACTACCCACACGAAACAACAGGCCAAATTATACACTTGTGTATTTTAATCTTCACGTGTTTAGATATCGTACGCGAACGCCCTGCATTGGCAGGTAACTGTCCAGCTTTCGCTGTCCAGCCGGGAACCTTCTGCGAGTCCATATGACCGCAAACATGTAAAAGGCAAAAGAGATACACATCACACACTGCCGGACCAGGAACTGCGTAGCCGCTTTAGCAACTAGGCTACGGCCTAGACACGTAAAACACAGACTGTGTCACGCAAGGTCCTGGCTTCGAACCCTGGTAGAAGCAACAGCCTCCACAGCGCATCTGCCGCCCAGCTTCCCCCCTACTCAATGGGTAATGGGGTTCTTTCCCGGGAATAAAGCGGCCGGGGCGTGAAGTTAACCACTTACCTCCACCTAGTGTCGAGGTTAAGAATGATTGGATCTATGCTTCTACTCCCCCTATGTGCCTTCATGGCGTGGACAAGGAAAACTTTACTTTTACACATCACACACTAATCTTCCAAGCGTACACCAACACGAGGAGTACTAAATGGACTGGAAACACAAAAAGTACATCAACTGTCATCTTGCTTTACACTAAAATCACACCGATTCAAAAATCTTACTTTTGTTACTTTTATCCCACACAGAAAAAAAACAGAAACTACAAAAACTACATCAATACATTGATATCAACTTCCTTCAACTGACCGCGCAGATTCCACTGCCGAAGACTCAAGCACTTCCGTACAAAAACCGTCTTTCATTTGTGTTTAACAAACATTTCAAGCAGATTTGGTTCATTATTTTCAAATTTACTCGGTTTTAATGCTGAGATAATCTGAAGTTCGCCGACTGGTGTAAATGCGGTTGATAAAAAGGGGGAAAGGATAGTGGCCAATAAAAAAAACACCAAAATTCTCAGGATCACATGGACGAAGATAACAAAACCATTTCCGTCACAACAACAAAGAAACGACGGGATTCTAATCAATGAGTGATACAGATGTTCACTTTAACTTCAGGCCTATAAAACCATGCAAGTTCCGCGACCAAGTTGAGTTAATTGAACATGAAGGAACTTCATTTACACTGAGTCGACTTCTTACCAATTGGCAGGATCAACATCTCAATTCAAATACTTGTAACGAATCTCTGAATAATAAAGCTGCAGCTAACGAGACTTTCAACTGGCTTGGATGATTAAGGACTTAATGCCAAATTAATTTAAACCTACAAATGAGGCGTCAAACGCAATAAATGGAGAATAAAGTTACAACAAACCGATCTGCAATAAAATTACTTATTTAAAGCATTTATAACACAGAGTAGCCAGGTTCGCAGTTTAATTAGACTGTAACAAATACAAAGGTTGGTTTGCATGAAAATTATACCTTTATTTATTATCACTTAAAAGAATGAGAGCAGTTATGATGCTGTGAAAGAAATTGTCTGAAAGGACTGAGGAAAACTACGGCAAACATCTGCACGATTTCATTCTTCTTGGGTTGCCTGACACTCGAAGATGAGGCCGACAGGTTGTCCCGAAACGTCGGTGACAAACTTCTAACCTGCGATGCGTAAAATCCCACAAAAGCGAGGATCTCATTTTCGGTAAACATCTGTCACAACAGTCGGCACACCTGCCGACACTCGGTGTCAGGTTCATGGCGGGATCACTGTGGTTCAGACAAGTAACTCGAGAGCTCAAAAAGCCACTCAACTGGACAGTGAAGTGATACTCTGCCAAAACAGCCGCGAGAGGGAACAACAGGTACACACTCGGTGCGAACTTCAAGAAACTTGTGGTTACGCGTAATCTCACGAGGTTGTATCACTAAGGGACACACACCGGCCTCTTAGGACGAGGGCTGGGTTCAACTCCGGCATGAATGTGGGACTTTAAGACAGTCAAAATGACATTGGACAAGATTTTTCTCTAAAGACTTCGACTTTTCCCGGCCAGTTGTCACTCCAACAACGTTTCATGCATCCCCAGCTACCGTAGCAACAACTCCATCCGAGGCCGAGTTCACCAAGACACATTCTCACAGTACTCGTATCATTCAGAAAAACACCGGAACACCGAGGATTATCATCTGCAATGACGCCACGCTTATTGGCCAATTATTTACCGATGTTTCGGATGAGCCTGCTGCCTCCATCTTCAGAGTAGTCCAAGAACAGTGACTCTTCTTGAACGCCCGGAACTAGTCGGCAATCAGCACAGTGTCATATGCCTGAAGGTTCTAATTTTCAAGAACAACAACTGTGAAAACAGCGTCTCAAATAACACCGGAATTGGCAGTACCTGTCCTTCATATCATGCGTCGCATCACAGAATATGATCTCAACTGGTAAATTATGTGTTGAACATAATGAAAATTTAATTAAAGTTGGGATGTGCCAAATCAAGCACCTGCTTTAAAGCATTAAAGGAAAGCAAAGGAGACGCTTTGACAAAAACAAAATTGTGTTGTGAGTACAACGTCATCACGTTTCTGTGAGAAGTGCGGATCGTATAGTTGTAATTTTCAAACGAAGACAAGCCTTAAAACCAACCCATTATCCGTCAACACAACATATATTCTTAAATGTCAAACAACACCATCTTTCGGCTACTAAACGTAGCCATCATGAGGCCGTACGTAAAAGAAATTAAAAAGATGTGTACAACGGCCTGATGATGGCTAATTTTAGTAGCCGAAACATGTAGCTGTCTTTTGACAACTAAGAATACATATTGTGTTGACGGAACATTTGTTGGTTTTATTGTGAGAAGGGCAACAACGGGCATGAATCGCTTTAACATCAAAAACGAGATAAACTTACCTGCAGAATTGACTTGTCGAAGCTGGCCAGGAGGCCACCAGGCGTAAGTCTAGGTCCCGGATGGCTACTAGTGGGTGAAGCGGGCGGAGTCTGGACTTCCACCGACCGCACACCGGGGGAAGCGCCATGCCGCACTTCTGCAAAACACAATCATTTCACGTGTTACCAGACAAATATTCACATCATTTTAGCTGTTACAACTGTTATCCAGTTTCGTTAACACCTCCTTCCGCAGTGCGAAAATGTAAACTCGCCAAGATATTACGTACGTGTTGCGCAGATTAAAAATGACATGAGGCATAGCGCGAACAGTTCCCAGCTAGTTAGCAATTCCCCGCATTTTATGAACCCTGAATGTTCATTTAACCTGTTCACAAGAGTCCACCACTGATCCCTATGTGAGCCAGATGAATCTAGTCCACATCCTCCTACGAAATTTAAGATTCACTTTAATATTATCCTCCCATCTATGTCTAGGAGTTCCGAGCAGTCCCTTTCGTTCTTATCTTCCTACAAAAAAACCCTTCATATATCTCCTTTCCCTGCTATGCATGCCACATGCCCCATCTCAATCCCTTGATTCGGCCGTCCAAATACAACCTGGCAAGGAGAAACCGTTTACGTTGAACATACTCGTAACTTCCGGAAGAGTTCAGAATGTCTAACACATTTCACGCGAATCCAGATCTGTCTGCCATACCCAGCACATTGTAAGAGTAACGACTGCTGCATGTTGGAATTTTACACCCAGTGCATAGAATACAACATTCAACTGGTTCCAATTTACACAGACAATCACAGCTACTTTTCCTTAGCATTTATATTGTATTACTACATGTTTCGGCCTACAGACGGCCACCGTCAGGTAAAACACAAATATAATAGAAAAGTGCTAAGGTAGAGGACTCTCCTTTTACATAAGGTTGGATTGTTTACTACGCGTGAACTACGGAATTTTTCAATATGTTAAAATTACAAAGCGGATGGTATCCATTACTCCCTATATGGGAATAATAAAAACTATTTCTGTACACATCTTCTGAAAGCAAATTAATAGATACCACACGCTTTGTGATTTATACATATTGAAAAATTCCGCAGTTCACACATAGTAAACAATCCAACCCTATGTAAAAGCAGAGGCCTCTACCTTAGCACTTTTCTTTTATATCTGTGTTTTACCTGATGATGGCCGCCTATAGGCCGAAACATGTAGTAATATAGTAAAAATACTAAGGAAAAAGTAGTTGTGATCGTCTGTGTAAAATGGAAACAGTATCATATAAAGACACAACGGGATGGGAAATTTAAAAAGCAACATTCAACGTCCACGGATTATATTACAGAAAAACTACCGCTTCTTTTCTAATCCATTTTAATGCTGCATTCTTCTCATAACTATCCAAATCCGCATGTTCCACGTCACAAACCCGAGAAAATGAACGATGTGCTATGGAGGTTTTCCATTAAAATCTTCTCACAGAAGTTTAATTTCGTTTTTTAAAATCCAATTTCGTCACATTCACTGTCATCTGAGTGTGCAATAACAAAAAACGTTCCCCAGATAAGGAGAGAAATAGTATAGAACCTTCCATTAACACTATTTTCAAACACAGAACATTTTGATAAAAGTGCCTTATTTACACACGTGTTAAGTTACTCCGTCTTCCATGAGAAGCTAAAATATATTGATTTTGTAATCTACGCTTCCGTCAAAGAGGACGGTTTACTCCGTGAGTGCGCTCATTCTTGCAGTATCTGTCTCACAGTGTTATACAGTGGAGCACGGATATCCCTCTAAAGCACAATGGCTACTAGACGAACCACTTCACTTAACGTTCAAAAAGCCTGCACTTAGCCGAAACAGTGTGCTTACGTGTTTCGTACGTTTATGACAACAAACACGGCGAATTATACTAAACAGTATCAGCCGCGTGTTCACTGTGAGGTACGAGCTTAAGTTTCACATACGATTTTGCTCAACTTCAGGCCTTTCATTCATTTCTTGAACAACGTAGTGTCAGAACGTGACAGTGAAGCTTGTCTTGGTATCGTATCGTAATGATTTGGTGCAACAAAGCGTGTTGATACTGACTGAGACAACCCTAGCCTCTTAACGGTCTATAAAATGGAGGGAGAGGCTTGGTGCGCAATATAAGGGCACTAACGGCAGTTATAATGGGGCTAAATTCAAAATCAATTAGCTCTAGCAGTGGTTGCCACACTACGTTGCGCGAACCCGTCGGTACAGACAAACTGACAAGTAGGCCTCTAAAGACGGCACTGTCTGTTTGTTGGTTTGTTACTTGTTTGCACTGGTACCAAATGTTAATCTACGTTACTTAAGAAAGCGCCACTACACTGGTAGCAATAAACGGCATGGGGAACGCAAACTTCAGTCGTTGTGTCGCGGGACACGTACTCAACCTTACACGCGTTTCGCGTGTGCTTAGGCAACGAAAATAAATATAAATTCAGAATAAAAAGCACCGAAAAGAACAGCATAACTATTTACTAAAACCCAACTGAATACAGTGTTTAGTGCACATACACCTTATCATTTACGTCACCATATCTCCAACATGTTTCGGCTCGTAATAAGCCATCATCAGGGAGTTAAATATAAGGGAGATAGAGTAATGTAGAGCAGAAGGTGTGTAGATACTGATCAGTGTATTTGGTTGCATTTCAATAAACAGTAACATAACGCACGGACATATAAAACTACAGTGCAACATTCGGTTCTGTTACAAAGTCGTTTTTAGGTTATCATATTGTCGATCTGTGACGAAAAAAGTTGCACCTAGATTATTATTATTATTATTATTATTATTATTATTATTATTATTATTATTGGCAAGTCTCCTACTCAGAAGGGCCAGTTTAGGACTCACAGTTTACTCGTATGAAGTCCTTGCGTTCGGTGGGTCGAAAACGCTGCTTGTAGTTCATATGATTACATGCAAGACGCATTTCGTATGTAAATTCTTTCATTTCTCTACCTACATTGTCAGTTCAGGATTACGCATTGGTAGGGCCCCAAAATTCATTTCTGTATTCGGTCCAGCAATGTCTTCGAACGTATCTGATTCACAGGATGCATATTCAGTGAAATCGTCATACCAGAGTGTCCCTCAGTGTTCATCGCGTGTAAAAGCAGATGAGTGGAAGGGTTATATGTGAAAACCGTAGCTACAGATTGGATATGCCAAATTTTGTATTTTCAACGGATATCCCACTATTTATTTGCAATTACTTCTACTAACAGGCTCTAAAGCTGACTTCTGTTTCAGTTTGACACCTTTAAGGCGGATTTATGGCCACGAACTTGTGAAAAATAAACAGTCTGTATTTTCAGACATGAAGAACTTCATTTTGCAACTGAAGTTACCTATATTTGCTTTTCTATATATCTAGATTATCTTACTGTTTAAGATTATATTTTTAGGACGCAAAATCCTTCTTTCGTGCCGGTGACGCTTGACAATAAATTAACTAACAAGATGAAAATAATTATCAATTACCCTAAGTCAAGACAGGCACATCAATGATCAACGGACAACACAGCCATAGCGTTAATTAAAGCAGATACAGGGAACGATAATTGTCAAACAACTAAATATTTCCAAATGTTTGGTTATCGGAGAGCAGTTCCAGCTTAACGGAAATAATTCCCTCAGAGGAGGCAAATGTTACAGCCATGTCTTGCTTGGTTAGCAGTTCTCCCATGTGGGATACAAGAACACAGAACTCGGTGAAGAGTTTGTCACCGAAGTTCCAAGGGTCTTCCAAAGGTCGGATTATAAATGTAAATAAGAATGCAAACGGGTTGGACAAATCTCTCTCGTATTTTGTGAGGGCACGTAGCAGCACAGACATACATTAATATATGACTGTTATAACTGTCGGCATAAAGCACTGCTGAAGGTCCGATTATACGCTCATGTTACAAATTTACGGGCCAAAACAGTGGCACAGCTATGAGGGCAGAAGTGTGACGTCCTGTCTACCAAATCACGACTTTGATATAACACCATCAGCCTACATGCCTGTACAGTACCAAGGTCAAAACTGTCTCGTGATGTGGGGAATTAATTTCCACGAAGTCCTTAACTGGCAGGTGAACTCTTAACATGGAATAATACGAAATTTCAGGTGCCGCCGCCGCCGCCGCCGCCGCTGCTGCTGCTGCTGCAGCATTAGCCTATACACATTTCTGCTGAACATCAATGAGCACAAACATCCAAGTCGTGATTGGAATTCGAAACCGCCAATCCGACGTTTACTAGAGTGCAGAACTGCGTGGCCACAAACACTGGGAGGTCACTGAATGCCGTCGTTCGTTTTCATTGCAGTATTCTAGTTCACGACGCCGTGTTGTCTCGTAGGTGTACACCAACGCGTCTTCAACTCTGAAAAGCTCAGTATGTTCCTTCGAAGTGTTGGAACCCTCATAACAGACTGCACGGTGTCATAACACAAGACTGCAGTGAGGATTTTCATGGCGGTAAAAATCCAGATCTCACCATTTTTTACGAAGGACATTCTGTTGCTTTATTACTGTAGATTAATGAGAATACAGTAAAACAAAACTGCATTTTATTGTAAAAGTGTCCTCTGAAAAATAAGCTACACATTTCGGCCCAAAAACGACATCATCAGGCCCTATACAAAAATACATCACAAAAAAAGGGAAACTGGGTTTTCATTACGTATTCACCTTTAGTGTGGAATCTCGTCTTTACATAATAGCATAAAATTGTTAATTCCATTAGAACTTTTCCTCTTTTTCGCAGCTTAAATGTTTGGTGGCGTTATTCGGAACGTTGAACTGTTTTTATCTTCCTAATATATTAGTGTTTGTGAAAATTTCCCAAAGAGAACTAAAAGAGCTTTAAAATAAAAGGTTAACAACCAATAATTTTTTAATACGTCACTTCGTGTGAAAATTACTCGAACGGGCCTAAGAGTAAGATCTTCACAATAACATGCGAAAATTCCAAACAACTATCACGAAAACTAAAACACTGGGACAAATAATAGTGTTTTCCAGTAAAAACCAACAAATCTTCTGCGATATAAAAACACAAGAGAAAAACGGACAGAAAAATAAGATAACACTACAGTAGCAACAGCAACTTTATAAAAGCAAGAATAAAATAAACAGTTGTATACGACATATTCCAGGGTGAGATCTCGACTAAAACATGTAACAAAAACCCGCTTTACCTGCTTTCACATTCTTATGTATTGTCTCATGAAGACAATTTTAAGCCGAAACATGTCGCTCATTGTTAACAGCACACTGTTTCACATCAAAACACAGTTTCGTTTGGCAGTGTACTTATTAATCGATATTAATCACATCTTACACTATGCACATTGCCTATGTGACTATAATGAAAAGTAAGGGCCTCAAAACTTGTTTTACAGAAAACCAGGTGCAACCCAAAGGGACAGAAATTTCTTTCAGCATGAAACCTAACGTCTTGGAACAGAGGGTCAGGGCCAGGGTCAGGAATCGTTTCACAAATCCTCTCCTACCACACACTACATTAAAGAAACCTGATGGTCCGGAGTTCGAGCCATCGACGTACAAGCATTTCACCTTGTGTTGATGGAATACCACTATAAACACGACTCAGGTTAATTTAAGTTGCGATTTTAAAGGAATAAACTACCGAACACCTAAGCCTAGATAGGAGAACATTTTAAGCCCACATGTTACACAAATAGGTTGTAAAACACGGAACAGAATAATCTGGCTAAGGGGCTATAATTACAAGGCGGCGTTTGTTAACATGATAATTAACATTCCGGTTCCAAAATTGGCATTTTTAGTTTGAAAATTATTTCTTTAGTTTGCTGTCAGTCGCGTCGAGCCACTATAGTTGAGTCAAATCGAACCGAAATCTGCTCGGCCATAAGAGATAAAATACTGCTGCAAAAATTAATTCAGTATCTGTTCAAACAAAACTAAATTATGTTATATAGAACTACATGTTTCGACCTATTTCGGGTCATCCTCAGGCTCACAATTGGCCTTTAAAACATACTGACGGAGAAACGCATATTGAGGAAGAAACAGTCTTCCTCAATATGTTTTAAATACCAATTGTGAAACTGAGGATAACCTGAAATAGGTCGAAACGTGTAGTTCTATATAATAAATACAATTTAGCTGTGTTTGGACAGATCTTGGTTTAATTTTTGTATTATTAGCAACACAACGGGGCCGCCGTTTGTTGACATTAAAATACCGCTCTTCAAAAATTGTGCGTCCGCCTCTATGAACCATAGGGCAATTCGTGGCCTTTTCCATATTTCAGAAGTGGACGACTTTCTGCTGCTCTGTTGTCTTCCCTTCACCGCAATATGCAAAATTCAAACACAAAGCCAACGCACAAAAAAACCTCAGAAAGTAGAAAAACGGTTGGGTTATTTCAAAACATCCGCACACCCTTTCAAAACAAGTGCTGATTCTAGTAACAATAACTTCCTTTATCAGGCTTCGTCACTACGTTATGTCCTCTTTCAGGCCTCAGGTACGGTTCCGATGCGCAGGAGTGCTTTCAGAAATTTCTAACGGCGACACACTGTTGAGGGTTAATAGCACGATGGAACACGAATCGGTATGACGTTGCGACGAATTTATTTCACATTAGCGCCAGTATTGAGGCATATCGCTGTTATTAACCGCAAACAAAGTTTTTTTATTCAACGTCCTGATGTAAAGGCTAACTCCATAGGCACACGAAATTATTGAGAATCATCAGTGTTGATTTCGACGTAAGAGATAAACTAATAACCACACGCTCTGCATTTGTCAGATTCTTCTTCTTCTTTTTCCTCTTCTACTTCTACTTCGTCTTCTTCTTCTTCTTCTTCTTCTTCTTCTTCTTCTTCTTCTTCTTCTGCATAGGGTCCTCACAGTTTAAGCAGTGCCTCCTTCAGAATGATAGCCCATACGGGTCTGTCTTCTGCTTTCTTCCTCCATCTCTTGACATCCATCGATTTCAGATCATTCTCAATACAGTCCAGCCACCTTACTTTTGGTCTTCCTGCTTTTCTTCTCCCACCTGGTTTCCCCATAAATACGTACTTTCTTTACAGTCCTATCACCAGACATTATTACTAGATGACCAGCCCATTCTGATCTTCTTACTTCCATTGTTCTTACCATATTTTGTTTTCTATACACAAAGTGCAATTCATCATTAGTTCGGATTCTCCAGTCATTTTGATCTTTTACTGGGCCATATATGCATTTGTCAAATACTTTAGAAAAGAGGGAAATACAATAAAGCTGCTCGTTGGCTATTTATAGACACCACAAACGCTTGTAATCCAGTTAACAAAAAGCTTTTGTATAATATTCTAACAGGGCCTGATACCCTAACGATTACAGTTAGATGATAAAATTAAATTTTAACGAATCCTGTAGAAAAGACCGGAAACGCGAACAACTGTCTGATACATTTCCCATTAAGAATGTTCTGAACCACGGAGACGGTTTGTCGTCGCTGCTTTTACCTTTGCATTAGAATAGGCCATTAGGAGGACTCAGACAAACCAACAGGGCTTGAAATAAAATGGTATAAATCTGCTTCTCGTTTATGCTGGTGATGTTTTTTCCATGGCGCGACAGTCCTAGCGGACCAGGGCCTCCTCGTTATCGAGGCTTCAGGATCACACTCATTTACACACATAATATTCGGTAAGACTCCTCTGGACGAGTGATAAGCCTGACGCAGTGACCTCTACCTCACAACACACAACACTCACAAGAGACAAACATCCATGCTCCCGGCGGGATTCGAACCCGCAATCCCAGCAAGCGAGCGGCCGCAGACCCACGCCTTAGACCGCGCGGCTACTGGGATCGGCGCAAGCATGCATACTACAACAAAAACAGAGACGCCTTATTGGGCGCTAGTAGAGAGACAGGTCTAGCAGCAAATCCTGAGAAAACTAAAGTACAGTATATTTTTGTCTCGTGAACAGAATGCAGTACAACATCACAATATAAACACAGGTCATAGATCCTTTGAAAGTATGGCAAAGTTCAAATATTTTAGAACCCTAGGAAATCAAAACTGCATTCATGAAGAAATTAAGAGCAGATGGAACCACGGGAATAAATTCTGCTCTGAACATTTACTCAGTAATGTTTGACATGATTGCAGAAAATCACGTAGGACTTCGAGCAGTGTCAGATTTTAACTAAATATGTAAGGCGTCAGCAATATTATAACCGGCCAGCCTCGGTTCGATGCCAATGCAGGGCATCCCATACAGTGAGCATGATCGAGCTACTGGGTTCGGTCATGTGTGGAATAGCGCGGTTTGTAAGTTGAACAGCTGGTTAAATTCTTGATTTTCTTAAGGCTGTTGACCGCGCCGCACGAACAGGTAGAAATCCCTTTGGATGACGGGTACATTCGCAGGCTGGTGAAGGGTTGCGATGTTTCGTTGTTGTCGTTTCTTTTGTTCGGACTTTCAGCTGCCGCGAACCTGACACCACGCTGCAAGATATTTCCTGTGAGGCAGTTAGATGAGGTTCTGTCTTGGTGAGCGACACATGATATGCGCGTGGACACTGGATTGAACGACACCGGCGCTACGAACTATTAGTAAGTTGTGTTGAATCGACCACATTAATGGTAGTAAAAACATACACTAATAATCACCACAGTACACAGCAACAGTTCTTTTAGCGCCTCTGCAGTGCTACCCACTGTTTTCCCTGCTTCCTCACGGGTATTCCCGGGGAAGGAGCTCTCGTGTACCTGGGCGTCGCAGAGGCAAACATAGTCGGGGCAGTAAGCCGTTGGCCTGGTTACAATATTCAGTAAAACGGCCTTGAGATTTGATGCAAACCTCTTCAGCAGTTATCGAGCTGCTGCACCGACAGACACAACAATGACGTGAATAGGCGCACTGTGTCACTTGTTCTGCAATCTCGCCAAAAAAAAACATATAATTTGCATTAAATGAGTAATGTCGCTTTACGGTGCGAACTGTCCAGACGCAGTTTGCTGGGCTACAAGCACACCCACTAAGACACAGGTGGCCAGACATTTGGACTCTGTGATCTACTCTAAAGGCATGGAATCTTCCGCGACCTACTATACTGCGTAATGTATTGATATTAGGTCAAACGGGCAAAGAAATGTAAAATAGCATAATAACATCAAACATAAAAGTACGATTGTTTCATTTATTAAAAAGTGATCTTTTCAAGCTAAAATAATCTACTGTAACTAAAAGGTGATCCAATTGCGAAATTTATGCACAACACTGCATATCTTGCGATAACTTACTGACAGACGCTTCATAATTACTTAGGCACAAGTGAAGGCAGTCTTAAATGTCCATCAGTCAGACAGCTTTGGTAACTTGATTTAATTATCTTCGTCTGGCAGAAGACTTCTTTGCACATGTAGGTTGATCCAAAAAATGCTATCGAACGAACAGCTATTGACCGTACTGAGGCAGCAAATAAATTCTGATAGTGACCAAAAAGCGGCCGCGATCGACTGTTTAGCCACCTTTGCACTACGGGAAGGCAGCCAGTACAGCGCGGCAACGTAAATCACGATTCCTCAATTACTTTTGTAACGAAATCTCATTTACATGCATCGGAACACTGACGGGATAATAGCGTAGCCGCAGGACCGTTCTCGCGACGAAGAGGTGATGTCACCAGTAAAACTGGAAGTATTACATTTTATAATTCTCTACAAAATGGAAAATACTAGCTCATCTCCCCCTTTTCCCGTCGTATTCCGCTGCATCCACACTTCACACACCGTGGCCTATCGCTTATCATCTTCCATCCTGCGACACAACCTGTGGCACATGGAAGACGGGTCAAAGAATCGAAACCCGACCGACGTAGTCCTTCCATCTTCTACCTACTCACAGTAGTTGTCGAGGTTGTTTATTGTCACTTGATCACATTCAGACACACACCATAGTCGGTAGGACTCCTCTGGACGAGGGATCGGCCCGTCGCAGAGATACCCGGCCGACACTAGCCACAATTTCTTGTTTCCCTCGTGTTTCTCTGCTTTTCAACACAGAACTTTCCTACCAAAACCATTTTTCATCCTGAAGGTAGCCAGTATACCTTTCGTTTCCCCATCACTGACGCTTTCCTAACTGCAGCACAACTGACAAATTGACTAACCAAATCGCCGTCTTCAGTCATGTGACACTGTGTAGTCTCGTAGAAGTGTATACCGACGTTTATAATGGCCCTGCTGCTTCCATCATCAGGGTAGATAAACTTCGAATGTCATGAATTTCTTACAGCAATAAGAAGCGAAATGTCACTTTTAAGACAGGTAAGAATTCTTGGAATGTGTCTCTGTTTCTGCTCTGCCCAAAGCATGGCCTCTTGGTGACGAGTGACGTTGATAGTGTCACATCATTCTCCCCTCTCTGCTGTGAAATTAAAGCCTTTTTACCTGCAGGCTGCAAGCCGTTACCCCAGTTCACCGATACTGATTCCGGAATGTACTCGTATGCCATACGGGACGGCCGATACTGCAGATTCGCAGAACACTTAACGACACTGCATCAAATGCGAATGTTTGTGTGATAACAGCACAAATATGTATCAATAAACACCAGGCACGTAAAATTCTTAAATTAACAGAACAATTTATGTGACTCACTCATTCTTACTGTACTCCCGGTAGCAGTTTGAAACGACGTTAGAGGCTCAGGATATAGGGCCGGCGGTTAGGCAGAAAATGGCGTACTGTCCGAACAAAACTCGGAAATCTGACTGTTCAGACTGCTACTTCGCTTCCATATTTACACACTTTGTACCAGTATCCATGGCATCATACTCTACACAACAGAAAGCGTTATCAGCACCGTCGTGATAACGATTGCTTGGTTATCCCTACACCAACATCACTTTGGGCACTGTCATGAGACACAGGCCTATTAAATATTGGGCAAGACGACGTTTCGGGCGATAGCTCTGCTCCAGAATTCAGGGTAATGGTTATCACGCTACAGAACACATTTGCTTTGAGCCTAGTTTCCCTTCCTAAAAAGAAAAAATAAAAGACTTTTGAGATCACGTTACTGTACGTATCTCCATTTCAGTTTTTGAATCACGTGACTGATTATCACCAACTTATCACAACGACACGGCAAATGGAGAACACTCCAGTTCCATACTTTAGCACTTCTGCACTCAACAACAGCATCAGCAGCAGCAGCAGCAACAACAATAACAACAACAAAGCAGACGGGAAAATTCGTGAGGTGGGAGTGACACTATAGCCATATACATCACGATGCAGAAATGGTGCACAGTAACAGCCTGAAACATACGTAGGTGTCAAAAAGTAACTGAAAGCCGCGCAAATTTGTTTAACTTTAAATTCTTACGGCGATAACTAAAGAAATACTGGAGAGAGGCACGTTACATTTTATACGCAGATACATGAAATATTTGAAAAAAAAATTTCGAACTCGGCAGGACGCCAAAATTTGAGGCTATACCGGCCAAAGTTAACGAAAATCTCGTACAGTGTCTGTATTTAGGTCATGTACGAAGGTAAAATGAAAAATATGTATATATGAATGTACAAAAATCATACATAAATAGCTACAGAGACAGGCAGGGTGAGAGGCGGAGTGTCTAACATTATGTCATGTCCAAACGCTATGCCATGTTCAGTCCTCCCAAGTTAAGTTCCAAATCATTCTTCGCCAATCACATAACATTCCATGCAACGCAATATGGGCTAATGGGATCGTTAAATAATAAATAAATATCAGATGGGAAGGCCTGACCTAAACCAGCATCGTACGAACGCCCTCAATCAGTCACCTCAAGTCCTAAATACCGCCCTAAATTTGGAAAGCGTCAATTAAACATCTGTGTTGAACAACAAGTCGGACTCGTTGGACCACGTGTGTGACGAGATACAGGGTGCATCATGATTTATTATATGACTTCAAAAATTTGTGTGACTGAGGCAAATTAATAGCACAGAAGTTTTTTTTCCACAAAAATGAGTAAGGCTTCGAAGTTTTTGGACTTGTTCACAGATATTCAATCTGCCTTCGTGCAGGCACACATGCCAGTGAACTTCCAGACTTGACACGTTCGCCACTTTGGCACTTATCCATGCATATTACATTTCACTTGGAACAAAAACTTGACACAGTCAAAACAGCTCTTTGAAGCCGTACACTTAATTGCGACACTACGTATTCTGTGCTTCCAAGTGGCCACACCACTGTGTATTTGGGTTTCAGCCGACCAGTAGACACTACCTCCCCTTGTCCCGTTTGTTTAACCTACACTCGAACCTGAACCCTCCTCGCCAGGCACATGCTCGTATATTTCCCTTCTGAATAAACCACGTACAGAACAAATTACATGAGGTCAAATAGAACAAGATGCTTGGAGTCGAGCTTCACAGGTCCTTTCCGTGCTAGAGGACACGGAAAGAAGTCACTGGGGGGGGGGGGGGGGTGAAGCTCCCGAGGGTTTCAACTCAGCCTCCTGTTGTATTCTCTGCAGCGCCTTCTGGCCATTATAAACCCCCAAAGGAGCTTGTGGCGAGGGAAAGTTATCGTCTGGTTATCGCTTACAATATACTTGCGACCAGAACAGGTTCACTGGAGAGAAAGAAGATGTGGAAGGGGAAATATCCACGGAGCTTCGTCCGTGGCCTCAGTATACACAGAACATGACGGGTACAAACAGCTTCACCGTTGGCTTTATTCGAAAGGTATTCAATCAGTAAGGTACCTGGGGCGGCAGAAGTTAAATATGTTGTGATTACGTTATATGTACTTCTCTTATTCCACCAAATAATAATTATTTTTAAATACAATCACCAAGCACAATAAAGCACACAGATGCTTGGCACGAGTTTAAAAATTCCACTGCGGCAGAACTCGGAATTTGAACCCACGCAACAACTCAAGAACAGTCATTTGCACGTCATTACTGCAACCGGACACACTGCATGCAGAACATGAGCTGCTGCAGTCGTTCCACTGGACACTTCCCGACCATGCACCCCGTTCTCTGACCCGCATGAAGTGACACTTGGAAGGTCGCCGATTCTACGGTAATAAGGAACTTGAAACGGCTGTTTCAGAATGGATTCACATGCAAAAATCAGGCATCAGTGTGCTTGGAGATATGCTCAAAATATTGACATCAGTGGAGTAAGAAAGCAAAGCTGCATTTAATGTTCCAATAGCCTCTCATTTAATTTCTACATTTTCCGTTCACGAAGGATTACGCATTTATTTATTCCTGCGTTACTTAGTTGTGTCACACGAACGTCAGAATTTAGTTCTGCACCTACATACTATACTGTCTGATTACACTTTCACCGGCTTTGTGTAAGCTGGGAAAAGGAGGTTCTAGCATCGGTGACGCCGTAGTGCATCTATACCGCGAAGTACAAGTACATCTATCTCTGTTTAACTATGCACCATGCCATGAAAGCATATGTGAAGTGAAGGTATGGCTCCACGCATTTTTAACCTTTGTACAGGGTAGACATTAATGGACACGTTTATATTTAGTCTTTCTACACGATGTCGAGTCAACAGAACTACCACGACAACTTAACAAATTAACCTTTTAAAGACGAAACGTATCTGTTTTATTTTAAGACCCAGTGCGTACCGCGCAGTAAACACTCTCCACCGCGGTTTTAAAAACCGATCCGTTAATGTTATATAAGGCAAAAGTTGCTGTTTGTTTTGAGACCCGTACAAAACACAAAAACGCAATACAAGTACCACGCAGAATTTTTTACTATTAAACCCCGTGGTACGTAATGTTACCGCTACGCTTTTAAAGGGTTAAGTACACTCAGGTGACAATTCTTCTTTCTTAATAAATTGTGGGGGCCGCGGTGGCGCAGTTGGTTGAGGCACCGCGCTACAAACCGGAAGGTCGCGGGTTCGATTCCCTATCGTGTCATTGACATAACCCTTTCGGTCGCACTATGGCCCCTGCGGTCGACTCAGCCTCTAACAGAAACGACAACCAGGAATATTTCCTGGGGGGTAAAGGCGGCCGGTGCGTAGGGTTGACAACCTTACCACCTTCATGCGCCGATTGTCTGGAACTCTGGGAGCCTCAACCTCCTGGAACTCTAAGGGCCTGTTCAGGCCTGTAATGCGATTGTTTCTTCTTTGCTTAATAAATTGTATCGTCAATATTTCTGATCAAACCGTCGCGCTCTGGGTCACACTTGAATGACGTCACCACATCCCTGAAAACGCCGGTAGCATAACCGGATAGCACTGTCGAATAACACAGGGACATAATAATGAACTATAAATGTATAAGGATCATGCAGAAGGCGGGCGCGGCATTTTCAGTACAGGGTCCTTATTTCATCCGACAACTACGGTTTGTCACTTCCCGCAGCTATTCCGCCACACGTGTGGGCAGTGGGATAAGTGGACTACGTTAATGGAATGAACAGCCGACATGCACGGCCACCGTTGGTTTTCGGATAATACAGTCACGCTATACAATATACCCACACTCCTTTGGAAGTAGCTGTGGCATCTACTACCGTACACTTACAGCGTTTTAATTTACGTTCCATCATTCGTCGATAGACAGCACGGTTCAAGCAGACCGACTGATATTTAACATGTCTCCGATACCTACTTTGAAAACAAGTTTCACATTTTCCAAAGACTTGTGACCACATCAGCCTACTCTGTGTGGTATTAACACCACTCATACCCGGCTACTGCCACTACACTGTGTGTAACAGTCACTGACTCCGACCCGTATTTCTGCTTTCACGGTGGCATACTGTGGATACGCGGCATGTATTCATATTACGCGTACCGCTTTCACGAGTGTAATGTGCTGATATTAATGATTTCACAAAATCCATTAGTATGTAATGAATATTTACTCTGAAACATCAATCTTTAAAATTCAAGTATACGTCGCACAGCTCCGGGTCAACAGATGACGCTTTAAATTAATGCTACTGTGACTCTCCATACGCGAAAAAAAAACCCCTAAAACACAAGCAAAAAGATGACAGTACAAAAGCTGTAGTAATTCAAAATAAATGTTAGATCCCTCACACTTTTAAATGCAAAGCCAGAATTCAGAGTTCCACGCCAGTCCGTTAGTGTGATAATTTAATACGTTTTTACGAGAATTGCAAAGGTGAAACTCACCTGCAGTGGAGTGCAGCTTTCGTTCATGTTACGTCGGAAATGGTTTATAAAATACGAGAGCCTATATTACGCATGCTGAGTTGGGTAAAGCAGTCGCTAGGCCACGGGCTGAACGACCAGAGAATTGAGGATTCGAGGTTCAGAGGTGTAAGGAGTTTTTGTCTTCGGCAACGTCTCCCCGTGGTTGTGACGCCCAAACATCCTGTCTAGTGCGTACCGCAGATCTTTCCTTGGGTTAAAGCGGCTGAGGAGTGCAGCTAAGCATTCACCTCCATCTAATTCCGAAGGCAGATTGAAGCCGTATCTCCATTATGCGCCACTGCTGCAGCTGTGTTTAACCCTTTAAAGACGAAGCGTATCTGTTTTATATAAGGACTCAGTGCGTACCGCGCTGTAAACACTCTCCACTTTGGTTCTAAAAACCAATCTCTTAATGTTTTATAAGGCAAAAGTTGCTGTTTGTTCTGAGATCCGTACAAAACACATAAACGCAATGTGGGCACCACGTAGAATTTTTTAATGTTAAACCTGGTCGTATGTAAAGTTACTGCTAGGCTTTAAAAGGTTAATAAAAACTACGCGGAAACATTACCTTCGCGATGACGCTAATCGCACAGCTATTACTGAAACAAGTGCACGAACAGATAACAGTGAAGTTATAGCGGCGGAGAAGTCTCAGGTGCGTGAACACTGACATCCCAGGTAGAATATAAATGTACTCGTACACATGTCTGTACCTAACTATAAGCCCATCCACACTGTTCTATCAGTGTACAAGGAAAACCTGTTCATGAACTATTTCCGAATAAGAACAGCCAAATACAACCGACAGTGAGAGCCGAAGGAAGGTTTCAACACAGAATGAACCTCCCGAATACCGCTGGGAAAACCGAAATTATATCTTGTCACAAACATTCATCATGTATCGTGTGACACGAGGTCGTTATGGTGGTGTTGATAACTTTATTGGATGCTACACCGTCATAACTTCTTGCCCCCCAAGATGGAGGCACTAAGCTTCTCCAAAATGTCGGCAGATTTTCCACTCGACACAGTGTCACATTCCGTAAGGCATTACCTTCTACCAGGAAAGAATCCTGTCGAATAACAAAAACGGTGAAGGTAAAGGTAAAGGTAACGTTCACCCTAGAACAGGCCATGAAGGCCCAGAGGGGCATTGGAGGTAATGTATACACATAGCTCTATTCTTTCTTTAGCCTCGGCGCTTGACGGCGGTGGGTGGTCAACGCCTCGCCCCGCCCGCTTTACGCCAGGGAAGGAGACACGGTACCCATTGGATAGGAGGCTGGGTGAGCCCCAGGGCCGGTCTGGACGGTTGCCAAAAGTCTCGCCACAACGAAGGTTCGAACACCAGACCGTCCAGCCCGCAATGAGTTAAGAAAAATGGTATGAAAATATTTTAGGACTACAGGGGGGGATATGGCATGATGCATGTTAATGAACCGGGTGAGCTGGATGAGCAAACTATCTCCACGGAGCAGAGGCCTTCTTGAAAAGCTAACAGGTTCTCAGCCAGTCAAGAAATTCCCCGCATTTTGTGGAACACTGAGGTACATTACCGCACTTACAAAAGACCGCCACCTGTCCCTATAATCAGTCCAGGTCCGAGGCTTTGTAAAGTGTTTCGTAACATGAAATGTTTTACAGTGAGGTGTTGTTAGCAGCTCGCCCAACCCCAAAGCTGGAGGACCACCCCTTGTCGGCTGTCCGCGACTGCTTGTTCAATGTATTCGCAGCTACCGTCCGTAATTGGAGGCCGTTCCTCCATCCGCAACCTGAGGATGCGCCATGCCGTGGTGACAAGGATCCAATGAATAGGGGCTGGATGAGCACAGAGGTGACAAATTACGTTGGTGACATGC